>JADRCD010204863.1:37916-52307 GCA_019843815.1 Montemys delectorum | reverse complement strand
TTGTTGATTGTCATCCAATGGTCTCTCTAATTTGGTAATTGGAGAAATAGGTCCAATATTGTACAATCTATATACACTTTCAGCTTGTTTGTGACAGTGTCTTGCTGTGTACAACATAAAGGTCTTGAAATCTTGCTTCTTCTATCTCAGCCTCTCTATTAGTAGTATTGTTTATTTCATGTTTTTACACTATACTATGGTTTTCAGAACAGCTTATATATTTCAAAAGTATTTATATACCCAAAGGAGACATAGACAATTAACTTGGGAGGTGGCTTGTAGGAAAGAGACAACAAAGAGTGAGACTGAATGCTTTGCTTGACATTTGTAGCTCTTGTATCAAGTTTGAAGAAGAGGACTTTATAAGTTACTCTTTCTCTGAGATGAATGCTTTTCCAAATTATCACAGCCAATGAACCAGATTCTTAACCACACCTAATGTCTGTGCCACCCTCCAAGCAGAACCATTGTTCACTGAAATAGTTGGTGAATGACTTTATGGATAGACCATCTTAATACACACACCATTTCTTAAATGAATGTAACCTGTTCTCTGTGGCCTGAGAATAAAGTCACTCACTCAAGTCAAATAGTTTTGACCATAGCAGGAAGTCTGTATCCAAAAATTGTGCCTACGATTCATTCCTTGGCACAGCAGAACTGTCAACTCTCAGCTTGGCTACGATGGAGGTAAAATCCTTTGGTGATGTGAGGGTCACTGAAGTACAGCCTTATTACAATGAAATCCAATGTCTAAAAATTGTTCTTATTTTGGGCTTGTACCACAGTAAGAGCCAAGATTTTAAACTCTACTAAATACAAAACAAACAAACAAACAAAAAGATTTTATATATTTATGTTCATTTAAGAAAATATTAGTAGTGATGTATTATTTTGAAATATACAGTTAATATGTTTGGAGTTATTTAAAATTTATATTGAGGAAAAACGTATGTATTTTCAATATTGCTGTAGACAAGCATCTGCATAACACTGTTAAATTGATAGTTGTTTTATATCAAACAACTTTTATGATACTCATTTTTATTGTTATAATATTTTATAAATTTTAAGGAATATGACAAAAAAAGATATTGTAGGTATTGAAGAGGGGTTGTCTGGGAGGAGTTGGGGTACAAAAGGGAAACAAGAATGTGATTTAATTCTATTTACTTAAAATATGTTTGTTTTGTTTTGTTTTGTTTTTGTATTTTTGAGACAGGGTTTCTTTGTGTAGCCTTGGCTGTCCTGGAACTCACTCTGTAGACCAGGCTGGCCTCAAACTCAGAAATCCACCTGCCTCTGCCTCCCAAGTGCTGGGATTAAAGGCATATGCCACCACCGCACGGCTAAAATATGTTTTTCAATGTTAACAAATTCAGATAAATTGAAATCATGTAACTTTTCTCATCATAATACAATAAAAGTTTTTTAAAAATGTATTCCCATTAACAAGGACATATGCCACACTCATAAAAATACCACACCATATATACACACAAAGATGAGGGAGTGGTACACACCTGTAACTCCACCTCTCAGGAGGTAGAGAGACAGAGGGATACCTCGGGTTCTATATCTGGGCAGCCTAGTCTAATTGGCAAGTTCCAGGTCTCAGAGAAAGTGAGTGGGGGGGGGGGAGAGAGAGAGAGAGAGAGAGAGAGAGAGAATATGAATGAATGAATGAATGAATGAATGGGAAGTTTGTGGTTAGCTCCTGAGATCTCAGTTCTGACTTCCCCAAGCTTAGGCCAGCCCTGAGCCTTGTCTCCCTCCAAGCTCCCTTTCTCCTTTCTCTTAGTCCCAAACTGGGATGATGACTTAGGTGACAGGCAGTCAAATGACAGATTTCTGCTCCCTGTTACTTCATGACAACATATTTGGGCCATTACAGGTCTGGAGTAACTGATGTGGTCATTCCAGTACCCTAGCTGTCCCTCCCCTCTCTGTCACCCCCTCCCCAGAATGATGCTCAGCACAGCATCTGAGCCCCACCAGGGCTTCAGCATTCAAAAGGGAACGGAGGGAGCCCCAGAAGGACCGCTGTCCCTCCCACCCTCTGTAAAGCTGGCAAGAGAGTCCCTAAAGAGCCAGGAATCCCAGTTACAGAGAATACTTCCTTCTGGCCACTGTGACCAGTGGAAATGCTGGCCACTTCACATCCTAAACAATGAGTCCAGCAAAACTATATTGTCGTTTGGGTAAAAGACTTCTAATTATTTTGTAACCCAAATATCATCACTTAAGTAGCTGTCCTGTTGTTCAAAGAGCATTGCTACATAGAGAGTAACTTGCTATAAAGTGACTCTTTCCAAATACCTGTATGTCACCCTCCGGGGGTCCTGACACCATAAACCCCAGCTGCTCCAGCCCTGGCCTGTAAGTCTGGAGAGCTACAGGCTCATTGAAAAGTGTCTACCAGCCAAAGAAAAGTATCTACCTGCCTAGGGACATACACACAAGCACACACACATGATGTGAACACATACAGACACATATTTATCAAACACAAGGGACACAAGCAGATCCCACTCTTCAGCTAACTGGAGGCTCACACGTCCCATCCACTGCTGAGGTGTTCATTCAATGCTCAGGACGTCAGGTAGAGGGCTAGGCAGAGGCACTGACATTCCGGAAGGAACTAACTTCTGGAACCTGCAGGGTCCAGGCCGGGTTTTGCTAAGAAGATTTTTGAGACTTCTACAACCGAAGTGCAACACACACACACACACACACACACACACACACTTGAAAACACACAGTATATATTCACACTCTCACAATACACACACACACACACTTGTGCACACACACCACATACCCACACTCTCACAACACACACACATTTGCACACACACACCATATACCTACACTCTCACAACACACACACATTTGCACACACACACCATATACCCACACTCTCACAACACACACACTTGCACACATACCACATACCCACACTCTAACACATACACACTTGCATACACACACCATATATCCACACTCTCACAACACACACACTTGTACACACACCAAATATCCACACTCTCACAATAAAAACACACTTGCACACACACCACATACCCATACTCTAATACATGCACACTTGCATACACACACCATATATCCACACTCTCACAAGACACACACTTGCAAACACATCACATACCCACACTCTCACAGCACACACACGCTAGCATACACGCACCATAAACCACACTCACAACACACATACACATACTTGCATACACACACCACATACCCACACTTTCACAACACACACACAGCTGTGCGAGTGTGTGCACACACAGATCCTCCTTTTTTTTTTTTTTTGAGGGAGCCTTTGAGGTCTGCTAAGACCACAGATCAGTTCTCGCTCACACATCCTTCCTAAAACATGACCTCATGGGCTGCTCTGACCTGTAGCCCAGAAAGTACTGCGTTTATGGCTCAGCTGAGGAAGGCCACACTTCCTCCTTACACTGAGCACAGTCAGCCCCGGAAAGATGCTCAGCCAGACAGGAAGGAAGGGTGAGGCCCAAAGTGAGGGCTCCACTGGGCAGCCAGGAAACAGATGTGCTGGGCCTGCCATGGAAAACCCAGAGATGACCTCATTCTGTCCGTCTGACCTAGAACAGCTGGGCCAGGAGAAGGGGCCTCTTTGAACCGTCCAACAACTCCCTGGAAACCCTGGCTGAGAGGATGCTGGAAGAGCGAGTCGGGCAATTGGGGAAGAAGGCGAGTTCTCAGAGAGACAGCTTAAAATTCGAGAACTAACTTCAACAAGGGAGCCTAAAACTGCTGGTCTCTGCTCAGTTAAAATGAACCAGAGCAGCTGAAGGCTGTGCCTGTGCTGGTTAAGAGAGAGCAACAGTAGGAGCTTTAAAGTGGCCACAGAACTAGAGCTCACTGGTGACAAGAAATAGACTTGGCTGTGTTCCCTGGCCTAAAGCTGGCCAAAACCCAAAAGGTCAGCTGACAGTGCTCAACACAGTCGGCTGTCTCTAACCTCAAATACCCATTCTGAGTTTGTGGCCACACAGAAGAGCCTTTGCCTGACTACAAATTTAAAACCAATAAGAACATAAAGAGATTAATTATTTCTTCTTCAATTGCCCTGAGAAAGTGAACTTCTACTTTTGCCAGAGGTTCTCTCTCTCTCTCTCTTTTTTTATTTTTTGTTTTGGTTTTTTTGTTGTTGTTGTTGTTTTGTTTTTTGTTTTTCGAGACAGGGTTTCTCTGTGTCCTGGCTGTCCTGGAACTCACTCTGTAGACCAGGCTGGCCTCAAACTCAGAAATCCACCTGCCTCTGCCTCCCAAGTGCTGGGATTAAAGGCATGCGCCACCACCACCTGGCCAGAGGTTCTCTTTATCCTAGGCTGAGTGTGGTGTCTATGCTACACAATAAAAACCCCATAGGACCAAAGCATAGGGTGACACTGAGCTTGGTGGGCAGCAAGGACCTACAAGCTCCTGGCTCTCCCCTAGAGACACAATGAAGCCCGTTCGTTGTGCTTTGGGGAAAAGGAACTGCACGTTCACCTTATGAGTTACTCAGTGTAGATCCAAAGTAATAAGGAAGGTTGAGGCCATGTCTAAAAGCTTGCTGTATGTACCTTGCTGTCAACATTACAGCACAGAGCTGCTAGAGAAATGACTTAGCAGGTAAGGAGGCATGTTGCAGGATGGGAGAGATGGCTCAGTGGTTTAAGAGCACTGGATGCTCTTCCAGAGGACCTGGGTTCAGCTCCCAGCATTTGCACAATTGCTCATGATTGTCTGTATCTCCAATCTTCAATTGGAGAACCAATGCCCTCCTCTGGACTCCGAGACTCATGTGCACATAACCTCCACACCACACATGTCCATGCAATTTTGAAAAGTCATAAATATTTGATATTACAAAACAGAAAGACTATAAATAGCAAACTTCTCTGCCATCTCCCATGCCTACAAATGAGCACACACATCATCATCATCACCAGGGTGGGAAACTGTGCTAGCTATTCTTATTTGTACCTGGAATTAACCAAAACCCAAGATCCTGGGTATACCTGTGAGGGCTGGATCATTCATCAGAGGTGGGACAATACACCTTTAATCTGGGGCACACCTTCTAGGTGCAGCCTAGAAGGGAGGGAGGAAGGGAGCCTCTGCTCTGTGCCTGCTTGCCCTCACTCTCACTCACACTCACGCCATCCTTCACTGGCTTTAGAGCCTACTGCTTCGGGATTCTGACACATACTGAAGGCACCAGAGACACCCAGGCTTTTGGACTGAACAACTAGACTTTCATCAGGAGACAGCCCCTGTTGGGCTAGTCAGACCACAACCTGTAAGCCACTCTAATAGATCCATTTTTACAGAGAGAGATTCATTCTACTGGTTGTTTCTCTAAAGATCCCTGAGGAACACAGTAGCCAAAAGAAGGTTCTAGAACTGAGACAGAGCCACAACACTATCCCATGCTTCTCTCTTTTCTCCCAGAAATGTCCACCCAAGTGTGAAAGAGTGGAACCTGGAGAACTGTTGTTTGCTGACTCCTAACAGGATATTTTGAAAAGCACAAGCTTGGGATCTTGCCTTCCCTAGTGCTCTCTGAGGCTTCCATCCATTTCTTCCAGGATGTTTTCAGGGCTTTTTTTTTTTTTTTTTTTTACTAAGCTAACATATACATAACAAAATGTATCATTCTTACCACATGTGAAGGCTAAGTTCAATGTCATTGGGTACATTCACACTGTTGTCCCATCATCCCTACCATCTGTCTGCAGGACTTTTTAAATATCTTCCCAAAGTGAAACATGGTCCCCATCAAAGACTGGCACCCTCCTACCTCTCCCCCAGACTCTGGTGAAGACCGCTCTACTTTCTGTGTGTACAGATTCATTAAGTTGTCAGGCAGAGCCCAAGCCTGTTCTAGAGCTGGAAGTCCACCTGGAAGCCAGTTTTCCTAGCATGAGACTCCTCCCAATGAGACCATTATCCCAGTGCTCTGATAGCCAAGGAGAGGGCACAGGTGTCTCCTTGGATTATCTTTGTTCCTCCAGGACAGTTACTAGGGTGGCCCATGGTGTGATCTCATGATCCCTTGGTCCCTGCCTGTCCCAAGAGCTTCCCACTCTGACCCACCTTTCTGGGTCTGACTTCCTCCCCTTTTCAGACCTGAAGCACTAATTAAAGCAGGTGGCAGTCAAGGGTTATGAATATACAGCAGGTCTCAGTTCAAGGTCCCTTGAAAGAGCCACCCCCATGTTAAAGATTCTGCAAGGCTGACTGATTGATTAGAGCCTCATGCTTCTGAAGAGATAGAATGGTATAGATCCGCAGCCAAAAACATCCTGGGCTACTGTTAATCCCCATGATAGCCATCCGCTGCCCACTCTGTGTTTCATCTAATACATACCCTTTGTCTTATCAGGTAAAACCTTTTTGAATGCTTAAACTCAGACTCTCACTAAGTTTCCACCAACCCAAAAGCTAAGATTGTCTTTAGACAGCCTTTGAGATGGACAGCAGAGGTGTCCCTGCTGTGTTGTAACTGCCCACCTGCAGTCCCTCCTCCTGCCCCCCACAGTATCTGAGCAGCACCTTGATGTACAACTTTTTTTTTTGTTGCGTAGTTATATGACTATAAACACTCATGTAACCTCTTCCGCAGCAAAACACATCCTTCAGGGCAACCCAAATCCATGTTCCCGGGCCATGGCCATGCCTACGGAGTTCAGAATAAATGCTTGTATTCCTTCTGGAGTGAGTGCGCTGTTTCGCATCAGCACAGGTATGCTCCAGTATTTTACCAGGCAGCCTCTCTCTGCCGAGCTTTTAATTCTCATAAATGGTTGTCTTTTTCGGTGCATGTAAAATGCTATTCAGAAAATCCAGCCTCCATCTGAGCCCCCTCAAGAAAGCTGCTGGCTACAGATGGGTGTCTCTAATGAATCTTTTAACTGCTGCCCTAATGAAATATGGATGAACCAGAAGGAGCCCTCTCTGTTGCTCTTATCTCAAAACAACTCAGCAACTTGGGTTTCTGGCCATATGTTTACATAGCAAAGAGCAGCAAGCTCCTGAATCTGTGCTAACAAAAGAGCCTCTGCTCAAGTCATCTGCAAAGCCCTGGCTTTCTTTTTTAACTCCACATTTTATGCAGGAGCTCGTTTCTGGGGCTCTCTAAAGCCCCCTCCCCCTTGCATGCCAACTTGGAGATGTGTTTATTAACAAAATGGTTCCAAATTATCGGTGTGGCACATGTAAAATTCTTCCCCGGAGACGGGAGCACCATTCAAGCAAGCCTCTACTTTGTACTTCATTTTCATAATACTCAGAACGTAAGCCCACATCAAAGACTTGTGCAGCTCCTAATGCCTGACCCAAAAGAGGACTTGACAGCAGCATGGCACAGTCCTGCCAGGAAAGAGTGTGTGTGTGCATGCGTGTATGTGTGTGCACATGTGTGCATGCATATGTCTGTCTGTCTGCCTGTGTATCTGTGTGCCTGTGTGTCGGGGGGTAAGGGGGTGAGTTCAACCCTCTTTCCACATGCCAGCTCTGGACCCTGGTGCAGGCATGTGAGGGCAGCGGAAGGAATCCAATCTGTATGGTGCCAGGCTGAAGTGGCATCTGTATAGTCCTGGTTGTAGCAGCTTGCGGAGGGTGGGAGCTGTGACTGATGGGTCTAAGATGAGATGCAATACAATTAATTGTCTTTTACAACTGTTGGAACACAGTCCAAAAATGGAGTCGTGTGAGGGGAATTCTGAGTGCTTGTGAGAAAACTCCAAGAAGACAAGAGAAGAGCCTGGTGACCTCAGTTTCTTCAAAACGGAATTGTCCTTGGGATATGTTTTCGTGCCTCTCCCGAGTGTAGCATGGCAGATAGGAGTGAGTTTACTTCAGCTGTTGTTACTCATATGACCCTATGGAAAACTATGTTTTGCCACGTACAGCTTGCCCTCGTGATTGTAAACTTTTCTCAGGAAACTCTTCTTAGCCCTCAGAATATAAAATGTCTGGTACTTGGAATAAAGTTGGCTATTGCATGAGGCTTCAGTCAAATTTATTTTCAGGTCCTGCTCTCCCAAGTTCACACCAACAACTAGAGCAGTAAACACACAATCTTTTGTTTGACTCTTTCAGAAAACTTATCTAGTGCTGGGCCAGCACAATGGCTCAGTGAGTGAAGGTGCTTGCTGCCAAGTCTGACAACCTGAGTTCAATCCCTGGGACATACATGGTGGCAGGAAAGAATTGACTCTAATAGGTGCCGTGGCATATGTAGGCACTCGCACAAATGTATGTGTGCACATGCACACATACATATACACATGCAAATAAATAAATAAATAAATAAATAAATAAATAAATAAATGTAACAAAAGAATTTACCTCCTCTAGTCTCACTGCTATTGACACTCCACGTGTGATTTAATGTCTGTATTTTGCCAGTGTTGCCAGTTCTTTGTTGCTGCATTGCTTTTGCTGAGCATAGAACTCAGAGCTTCATGAGTGCTAAGCAAACACTCCACCATGGACCCTCTTCATCTTTTGTCAACTTTAAGGCAAAGTCTCACAAGTTGCTTAAGATGAACTTACTCTGCAGCCCAGACAAGCTAGGAGTTATAATCCTCCTGCCTGAGCCTCCCAAGGAGTTGAATGACCACCAGTCGATCCTTAACTTCCATGTTCTTCCACATGTTAAGAGAACACAACTCACTAGGCAGAGTGACTTGGTTCTGTCTGATTTGAGCACCATCAGCTTTTGGAGACGACAGTACTGAAGCAGTGGGCTAGACTTCAGTCAACCTGCATGCTACTTGAAAACCAAGTGTTTGTTTCAATGAATAAATACCCTAAGGAAAGAGACAGCAAGAGTACTCAAGATGTTTAAGAGTAAATTCTTCAAGAATTCATTTACATACAAACCATGCACATTAGTTGCTAAGAACTTGGCTCTTCCTGCCTTTATGATGGTATGAGGTGATTTTGAAGAAAGCAGGGAACTTTACCCTCAGAGTGGGGGTGTGAGGAAACCTTGGCCTCTACCCATCTGAGGTGAGTCTTGGATACAATCGTCTGTTTCCACGTTGTGTAAAGCATAAAACATCTCCGCCCAGCTCTTTCTGCAAGCTCTGGTACCCAAAGCAGCATGGTTTATGATGGTTGAATTATTTAAATGAGATGCCTCTGTCTCCTGCAGTCACTGCCATCAGACAGATATTACATAAACTCTCAGATCAGGGCCATCTGCCAGAGTGGGCTGAGAGCCAGAGCTCCTAGCTCCCTGAGGGCTGGGATTCAGAGAGTGTTGGTGGCTTGTGTGGAGACCTGGGTGGTGTCAGGTGACATGGCAGGTTGAAATCAAAAGGACAAGTGCCTGAGCCATGTGGGGCTGTGCTCTCCAGGAAGGAGTGAGCCCCAGGGCAGGGGGCAGGGGGCCCGGAAGAGAAGCAATACCCAATGGGCACCACAGCCTCGTTCTGTGGAATCCAGGTCACTGGAGGGGAACAGCCCTAACCATCAATTCTCCATCAAGACAAAACACTGAGCATCCTAGACTAATTTTCCTGGGAGATGATTAGAAAGATGGAGGGCTCCTGAGCTTGTCCTTTCTTACAGATTCTCTTGTTCATGCTAGTTTCCCCAGTGTGTAGATGATCTCACAAAAAAGCAAGCTTCAAATGCACTGGAGGCACCTGCCCCCACAGTGCAGAGACAGCCCTCTGCCTGCTGCACTGGCTGTCACCACCTTCTTCTGGTTCCCAAGGCATAAACAACAAATTCATCCTCTTTGAACTTCCTGTGTCCAAGTCCGTGCTGGTCAGCATGCTCTGTGGGCCTTCTGTCTTCAGACAATGGTGGTTTTCTTGTTTGAAATCCTCCTCCAGTCTGCCTTCCTGAGGCCTCTGATCCCAGCTGGAGCCCTGGTGGGGCAGAGAAGATATTCTACAGAGAGACATGTGTGTCCTGAGTCTATGCTGTAAGGGACAGAGGCAGCTGCTGGGAACAGAGAAAATGGAGGCCACCTGAGGCCCAGTCACCTCTCCTTCTCTGTGTTGTGGCCATCATGTGTGTTCAGAATCACATGTGTATATGTATATGCATGTTCAAATTTACATATCTGTACACATACATATTCGGATTCTCATGTGTGTATATACACGCATGCTCAGATTCATGTATGTGTGTACACATGTATGTGCATATAGAAGACAGACAATTTACAACCTAGGCTGTTGCCCCTGGTGGTAACCATCTTTTTTATTTTAAAAAACATCTGACATTGGCCTGGAACTTGACAAGTAGGGCCAGAGAGCCCCAGGGATCTTTCTATCTCTACCTCTCCAGTAGTGGAATTGCAGGTATGTACCACCATGCACACCACCATGCACACTGCCATGCACATTGCCATGCACACCACCATGCACACCACCATGCACACTACCATACACATTGCCATGCACACCACCATGCACATTGTCATGCATACCACCATGCACACTGCCATGCACACTGCCATGCACACCACCATGCACACCGCCATGCACATTGCCATGCACACCACCATGCACATTGCCATGCATACCACCATGCACACCGCCATGCACACCACCATGCACACCACCATGCACACCACCATGCACACCACCATACACAATGTCATGCATGGCTTTTTAATGCGTAGGTTCTAGAAAAATAATTCAAGTCCCTGTGCTTGCACTCCACTCTCTCTCTCTCCAGCCCCGATGCATAATCTCTGCATAGAGTCCACACCAGCCATGTGCAGCCCACTAAGGTTCTCAGCTCTTCAGTATCAATGGCGTCTTTTAAAGAAAGATTTTCTGTCCCATGCTTATAGTTGGAAGCCTCTAATCAGCTTCATTTTAAATCCTCCAATTTGGATATTATACTCATGGGCACATTTTCAATTACCCAGATTATCTTGGGGGACAACCAGAAAGGATTAAACCTGTCTAGCCTCCAAGAGAGCCCCTGGCGACAGCACAGGGAATGTATGGATGGGAACAGAAACTGGATGGAAGCAAAAGGACTCAGGGATGCTACCCCTGTCCTAGACCCACGAGGAAGGCTTGTCTCCGAGTTAGTTCCAGCAGGTTTGTCTTCTCAGGCTCTGTCAGTGTCCACATAGGTCTGCTAAACTGTGCTCTTCACCAGAGGCCCGTTCACTGCCCTGCAGCTGTAAAGCTGCCTGCCTCACAGGGCTTATCACAGTGATGCATCCTCTGTGGAGCACAGACCTCACTGGCAGTCTCCAGTGAGGTCTCCACAGAGACCGGAGGCCATGGGTGCAAGCCACACCCAGCCTGGTAGCCAGGCACGTGGAATACTAGACGTTTCCACGTGCCTCAGCTTTTCTTCATGGTTAGACGGGGCAGTACAAGGAGAGACACGCCATAAACCATCAAACACTGTGGACATGAGAAGTTTTACTGGTGCACCTGCCTACGAGGGACAGTCCAAAGACTTCTGGAGAAAATATTGTCATAGAAATAAGCTAGTTTCTACCCGCACACTTGGCCCCTTATATCACAGGCCTCATGTATAAGGCTTCATGATACATAGTTATGATTAGGGGAGGAAAGGGACTCAGAACACAAAAGGTCTAAAAACCTCCAAAGCCTGGTAGATACAACCTATATAGATCCGTGTTTAAATCACTCATCTATTAACCACCAAACAAGGTCTACATTCTTAACACATGTTGCTTGGCCCTCCTCAAAACCTAATGCAGTGAATGCCATGGTTGCCCTGGCTTTAAATCAAGATCATAGCATCTTATCAGAGCCTAGACATTGTCCAGAGACACAGCTGGCTGGACACTGGAAGGAAAGTCAACTAATCAACTCTGTCCGGCGTGCAACAGTTCATGTTCTAGGATATAAGGAGCCTGGAGTTGATACTCTCTCCCGTAGCTGGTACTGGATTGCTGGGGAGTCTGTGTGGCCTATTCTAATATCTGCAGGCTCTCAGGTGGTCCTCAAGAGCTGGGTTGCTAAATGAAAAGGTATACGAGGGCATAGACTATTCCAGACTCCCAGAGTAAGCCAACTGCCACAAACTAGAAACTCCTGACTCCAGGTATAGCACATATCTGCAATCACAGCCATGCCACGGGCTGAGGCAGAGGGTTGTGAGTGTAGACCAGGCCTATATTATTATAACTTGAGACAGAGGAGGAGATAAGGGAAGGGGGAGGGGAAATAGGGGTAGAAAGGAGGGAGAGAAAGAGAAATAGCTGTCCACCTTAGGCAGAAGGCCAGTCAAACCTTTTGTTTCCAAAGCACCTGATAACCCACAGTGCATTGCTTCTTGACCTGTTCCATTTAAACCTGTGGAAAGGCTGAGGTACGGAGGCAAAAAGAGAGAGGAAGAGAAGCCCAGCAGTGGAGTCCGAATGTGCCGGATTCTGCCTGTGTGCGGGATTCGAAAGTATGCTCAAGCCCATTCAGTTTCAAGCAGAGGCTCTTCATGGATGCCCTTCCATGGCAAACTGTCCTTCTAGGTCGAGGGCATCAGATGTAATCCGACAGCCAGTGTGTTTCTCTCCTACCAGGATAGCACAGCCAACATGGCTTCAGGCTGAAATGGCAAGTTACGACACACATCCTGACCGGAACAGACTCAGGTTCACATGTGTGGACACCCTCACTCAGGGTGACAGCTAATCCTCACATCAACTGGATTAAGAAATACCTACGGTGCTCATGAAGCACACCTTGGTTGTCCATGAGAGTGTTTCTGGAGAGGACTGGCTGAGAAAAGACTGCTCAACCTGAACGGAAGCAGCAGCAGCAGCCCATGGGCTGGGAGCCTGGTCTGAATACAAAGGCTAAGAAGAGAAATTGAGCTAAGCAGGGCATCCCCCTCTCTTCCTGATCTGCCTAGATGGGAGGAGCAAAGGGCCTCCAGTCCTGTGGCCACAGCCTAAAGCCGCTCCGCTGCCTGAACTCCCCCATCCTGACAGAGTAGATGGCTCTCTATGACCGTGAGCAAAAATAAAGCCCCCTTCCCTCAAGATGCCACTTATGAGGCTGACCATGGCGATGAGAAAGTAGCCATCACAAGGATCATGGAGTGAGAGAAACGTCTAAACGGTGAACAGCCAGAATGAAGTGATTCTCCCCAGTAAAGGTCTTAAGCCAGCAAAAGCTGTGCTTCAAACAGACAGAAAGAGGACAGACCAGGGCGAACAAAGACAGACAGGCAGAGAACCCTTTATCTAAGGCAATGAGTTCAGGTCATAGAGAAGGCAGGGCAGAATCAGCCAGCTTGAATTCTCAGCCTTCATCTCTATTAAAGAAAGTGATCCTTAGGTTGAAAGGGAGCATGGCAGCTCAATTTAGGAGACACTGAAGCCTAAGAAGTAAAAAGATAGGGAGGGAAACCCATCGCTTCAAATGAGTCCGTGGCCCCAAACGAGGTCGTATGTGGGTAGACACCAAGCTGGAGACTGGGAGAGGAGGTGAGGCGAGTTCTTACAGAGGCATCTTAGAACCATCTAACACCAGCCTTTCCTCAAACTAAGCCTCAAACTACTCGGCTAAAATGAACCAGGGACAGCCTGGCTGAGCCTGTAAGGCTAGCAAAAGCTTGAAAGGCCAGTGAATTGCAATAAATGCAACTGGCAGCCTACTGCCTCAACACCCATCCTGGGTTCAGGGCCACACAGAGCAGCCTTTGGCTGAAGACAGAGTTGAAACACCAGCTGTAAGGAAGTGTGGTGACTTACTCTTCCTTGGTTGGCTAGGGAAGACAGGGTACAGTATTTGCACCCAAGGCTTATGTCATCCTGGGCAGAGAGCATGGTTTTCATGTCCACTGCAAAGAAAGCCACAGCAGCCCATTCTGGGACAGGCCATCCTTTGCTCTTGTTCTGTCGGCCATGCACTGCTCTCCCAAGGTGCATGTTATTACTCTCCTTTCGTTGGAGCATCCTAACTTCCTCCTCTACTCTCTACCCAAACTTTTATGCCAGTTAGCCAGGGACCAAAGTGACTCTCCAGTTCTCTGATAACAAACAAATCATGATTCATCATGAGCAGAACTGTCCTGGCTGCAACCATGGACATACACTTGACA
Organism: Montemys delectorum; assembly: GCA_019843815.1. Classification (NCBI taxonomy): domain Eukaryota; kingdom Metazoa; phylum Chordata; class Mammalia; order Rodentia; family Muridae; genus Montemys; species Montemys delectorum. Next base: position 38,207 of record JADRCD010204863.1, on the reverse strand, counting down.
GGCACTGAGAAACCAGGGACACGGAGACCGAGGATTGACAAGCATGCTCATATCAACAAGAGAAATGGGGAAAGCTGGGAGTTGGGGCATGCATAACTGTAATCTCAGCACGTAGGAAACTGAGGCAGGAGGTTTCCAGCGAGTCCAAGGCCAGCCTGGGCCCTGTCTCAAAAGAAACAAAGAGAAACTGCAAGATGGCCAAGCCAATAAAGTGTGTGCATAGGGCCCAAGCATAGGGCCCAAGTTCAGATCCCCAACACACACACACACACACACACACACACACACACA
>JADRCD010204863.1:23420-37121 GCA_019843815.1 Montemys delectorum | reverse complement strand
AAGAAAGAAAGAAAGAAAGAAAGAAAGAAAGAAAGAAAGAAAGAAAGAAAGAAAGAAAAGAAAAAGAAAAAGAAAGAAAAGAAAAAAAACACTGCACAAAGAAACCAGAGACTGGTTGCTGAGTGTCATAGCCAGTCTGTGAGCACTAGTCTGACTTGTTGTGCATGATCACATATGTGTGTGCACACATACGTATGTAATGTGTATGAGCTTGTGTATGACCACATGTGTGAAGTGTGTGAACATGTGTGTGTATGTGTGGTGTGTATGAGTCTGTGTATGACCACATGTGTAAAGTGTGTGAACATGTGTATGTAGTGTGTATGAGTCTGTTGTGAGCACATGTGTGAAGTGTGTGGACATGTGTGTGTAGTATGTATGCGTACATGTATGTGATGTGTGTGAACATGTGTGTGTGTAGTGTATATGAGTCTGTATATGAGCCTTGTGTGATGTGTGTATGTCATGTGTGACATATGTGAGTACATGTTTGGTCATATGTGTGTGGTGTGTGTGAGCATGTGTGTGTGATGCCTGTGAGTACATGTGTTTGGTGTGTATGAGCACATAAGTTTGTGCACATGTGTGTGGTGTTTAGGAGTCTGTATGTGGGTGTTTATGAGTCTGTGTGTGATGTATGTGAGCACATGTGTGTGTGCACATGTGTGTATGGTATGGGAGTCTGTGTGTGATGTCTATGAGTACACGTGTGATATGTATGTGCACACATGTGTGATGTGTGTGAGCACATGTGTATGCGCACATGCATCTGAAGGCTTGAGGCCAATGATGAGTGCCTTCTATGATTTGCCACTTTATATATTGAGTCAGAATCTCTCACTGAACCCAGAACTTGCCAGTTCAGCCAGTCTGGGTAGCCTGGGCTCCTGTCTCTGCCTCGCTAATGCAGGGATTACAGGATTACATCACACATGCCAGAATCTAGGTGGGTTCTAAGGGAACTGAACTGTGATCCACATACTAACACAGCAAGTACTTTACCCAGTGAGCTGCCTCCCCAGCCCCTGCTCCATCACTTCTATACACTGTGCATGCTTCAGCCATTTTGTGAAATGAAGTTCCTATAAAGGCCCTAAAGGACAGCTGGACAAACCTCAATGGCACACGGTCGACCTTCCAACCTGAGCTTTCTCCATTGCCTCCCATGAGGACATCTTACCTTCCTTTTGCCCATAGCTTGTATTCTGTGCGGGGAAAGAAGGGTATCTGAGGACATGGTGCTCTGCCCCGCCCATTGCTCCTATCCAGACCTCCCAGGCACCTGCCTCACTGTGCTTCTGGGCCACTTCTGTCTCTTCTGACCCTCAACTCCCATCTCTCCACTAGTCTCAGAAATCGCTTCCTAATAGTAGAAAAGATAGCACCCGCTCCACTGGCCAATAGGAGCCACCATGAGAGAGAAGCAGTCTTGGGCCCCCATCCAGATCATCATGTGTGATACCTGGGAAAGAACTGGAAGGGTACACCCTGAAGAAGAAAGACTCTCGGGGCACTTAGTGCTGTCCTCAGAGAAGTGAAGGCTGCTCCATGGAACAGGGGGAGTAGCTGGCTGTCCTTACCAAGGGCACCACTTGGATCAATGGCCTGTCTCCCAAGGACATGTCCTGGGTGCGGGCAGCATCAGCTGTCCCAGGCCATGTTAGGGTACTTCTTACAGCTGAGCACCACCTCTAACAGTATTTTCAATCTCTTTGCTTAAAATGGGTTCCTTCCTTTTAAATACATTTTATAGAATATTTTCATGATATGGAGTCAGAGAGCTGGTTTGATGGGTAATGGTAATGTGTTTACTGCAAAAGCATGAAGACCTGGGTTCAGATCCCCTACACCCACTTAAAAGCCCTGTGCAGTAGCTCATGCCAGTAACACTGTATAGGAGAGTAGAGGTAGGCAGACCTCCAGGTCTCACTGGCCAGCCCAGGCTAGCTGCAGCAAGTTTTAGGCTCAGAGAGAGACATAATGTCAAAAGTAAGGTGGAGAGTGATAGGGAAAGATATCACAGTCAATCACTGGTCTCTACATGAAAGAACATACATGTGCACACTTGCACGCATGCATGCACACATTCACATGTACATTCATGCACACACATGCACACACCTACACACACATGTACATAGGCCCATATTTACACACGTACGCTTATATACATTAATGCGTACATGCACATACTCACATGTACACACACATGCACATACACATGCACATTCATGCATACATGCACACACATGTACCCACATGTACATAGGCCCACACTTACACATACACACTCATACACACTCACATGTACGCATGCGCACATACATGTGCACACTCATGCACACATATACACATGCACACACATACACATGCACACGCACACATGCTACCATCAGAGGGAAAGGACAATCTTTCAACAGTTTGAAATGTAACTAAGAAGGACTACACCACGTGTGGGGCAAAAACAGTTCTGTCATGAAGCTGAGGCTTTCTCCTCGACAGGAGAACATGAGAAGCACATGTGTCACAGGTCATATCCTGTGACTCTAGACTATCTCTTGTATCACTGGGGAACATACCTCACCCTTACTGACACAGGAGTGAGCCCTGGAAGTGAAATTGTTATCAAATAACCTATAGAGTCATGCCAACCAGTATTTCCAAGAAGATGGGAGTTCATACTAACAACACCTCCCCCCCAAAAAATGTAAGGCTTACAAACTAATAAATAAAACCATTTCATTGTATATACAGCATCATGCCTAGAGCTCACAACACTAACATAAACAAGGTTTCCTCGGAGGGTAGATTTTGTGATGTGTGTGCACCAATAGAAAAAAAGCACCGATAGGGCCAGTGAGCTGGCTCAGCAGGTAAAGGGGGCTTGCTGTGAAATTTTGAGGACCTGAGTTCAATCCCTGGAGCTCACATAAAGGTAGAAGGAGAGAACTGATTCCACAGAGTTGACCTTTGACCTTCACACACGTGCTATGGCACACACAACTACATGCACTCATTCTCCCAATAAATAAATTTACAAGGAATTAATTCAACAGCAACAATAACAACAAAGGGGTCAGACAGAAGCTCAGGGAGGAGCCAGGGTTGATGGTGGTGACCTCATGGGTATATAAGCATCCCCAACTCATCAGATGTGTCCACTAACATAAAACTTTGCATATGTAAGGCAAGTGTGCATGTGTATATACGTGTCTCCATACGTGAACATGTGAGTCCAGGTACACCGGGCCCTAGATCACATTCCACTCTACTGACTGAGACAGGATGGCTTGCTGACCCCCAAGCTTACCTGGTTTAGCTACCCAGCTTTCCCTAGAGACCCTCTGTCACCATCTCCTGGGAGCTAGGGTGTGGGTATCGTGAGATTAGGGCCTCAGCTCTGGTCCTCATGCTTGTACATTAGGTGTGGCAGGTACACTACCCACTGAGCCATCTTCCCAGCCACATACAGTGTTATGTACCAATCCTCCTCAAGGAAGCTATTCTTCCTGAGATTTCTCTGTAGCCACAGCCTAAACTCCCATCACAGACCTAAGACAGCGAGTGAGAACAGCCTTCTCTCTTCTACTTGAGCCAAGTGTCTGTCTCAGCCTCCGGCGCCTTAACTGGCACCTTAAACCCCACCTTCCTGGCTCTCTCTGCTTCTCTTGGTTTCTTTCCTCTGCAGCATGCTGGGAGTTGCTAAAAACATGCAGAACCAAGTAACAAGCCTAAAAGCCGGCTGAAGGCCTCTCGGCTGACACTGATTGTCACATTTTATTTATGTGCTAGGGAAAGGATTCCATGCCCTTTAATCAGATTAGCTCTAGAATGTGCCAGCGTTCTCTGAGCATTCCATCTGTCTCTCCTTATTAGCCCGGGCCTTAAATATTCCCCTGGAGAGATTAATGGAGTGCAGGTTTTCTTCCCTCCAGCAGAAGCCACGTGACACAAGATGGCAGATATTCTATAAGACCCAGGAGTGACTCATTGTCCTGGCCCTTGAGAGTATAAAGAGCTCAGGGTTATGGGCAGTGATGACCCTGGACTGAGCGAACAGAATATTTCATGTTAGTACCAAAACATAAGGTGTGCCTTGCTTTGCACTGCAGAGACCTGTACTCGGACAAGGGAGGTGGGGTCTGCAGCTGCTCACCTACATAGACCTGTCTCCTCTCTAGAAACTGACAGTCTCATGTCTGGAGCTCAAGGGGGATGTGGCACTAGCAGAAGCCCCCTGATGTCCCCAGGGGGCTGGCAATTCCTCCGGGAAGTGAGAATGACATTCTCCTGGCATCCAGGCACCTAGAGAATCTGTTGGGGGCTACAGCTTCCCAGACAGACTCTCACAGAAGCCTGGCCATTTCCTTCACAGAAGACGGGCTTCTGCGGAAGGGCTTGGCATGATTAGCTTGCAGCTGACAGAGAGGAAAGCCTGGAGGGAGACGGCTCTGTGTGACCTTAGGTGACGTTATTAAGCAGCTTTTCCTATTGCTGTAACCAAAAGCCTGACAAAAAACAACCTAAGAGAAGGCAAGTGTATTCTGGCCCAGGGTTTGAGAGTGCAAGTCTCCCACTGGAAGCCTTCCAAGATCATTGACTCGCCTCTGGAACCTCTTCAGTGAGCTCCCTTCATCCCTAAAACCCACAGTTTAGCATCCTCAAACTCCTGACCTTTACTCTTGCCTTCTTTCCATTAGAAACATCCACAATTACTTCAGAAACCCCAGGTCATCTGAGACACATCCAAAAATTGATAGTTTTAGACTTAACCACATCTACCCTTCAAGCTCTTCCAAGCCATGCAGGGAGAAGCTATGCACAGATGCCAGAGCTTTGGACACAAGCATCTATGGAGAGCCATTGTTCTGACTCCTGAAACTATCTTTAGGAGATGGGAGAGGGGGAAGGGGGACAGGAAGGAGATGAAAGGGGGAGGGGTGGCTCAGCGGTTAAGAGCACTAGCTGATCTTCCAGAGGTTCTGAGTTCAAATCCCAGCAACCACATGGTGACTCACAACCATCTATAATGGATCCAATGCAGGCATACATGCAGGCAGAATGCTGTATATATAATAAATATACAAATCTTAAAAAAATAAATACCCTTGGGCTGGTGAGATGGCTCAGTGGTTAAGAGCACTGACTGCTCTTCCAAAGGTCCTGAGTTCAATTCCCAGCAACCACATGGTGACTCACAACCATCTATAATGAGATCTGGTGCAGGCATACATGCAGGCAGAATGCTGTATACATAATAAATATATAAATCTTTTTTAAAAAAAATACCCTGACTAAAAGCAAATGAGGGGAAGAAAGGGTTTTTTTCCTCAGATTGTCACTGAGGGAAGTCAGGGCAGAAACTCAAACAAAAACTTGGTGCAGAAATCATGGCAGAAGGTGACTGCTTGCTGACTGGCTCACAGGCTCATGCTTAACTAACTTTCTTATACAATCCAGACCATCTGTCTAGGGAATGGTGCCACCCACAGTGGGCTGGAACCACCTACAGCAATTAACAATCATGTCAATCCTTCACAGGCATACGATGGGCCAGTCTGAGTTGGGCAATGCCTCACTTGAGACTCCCTTCTCAAGTGACAGGTACAGTCAACCAAGACAGGCACAGCACATCAAAGCAGGCAAAGAACAGTGATAGGAGCTTGGGCAGCTGGTCACATGGCTTCTACAGTTAGGAATCTGAGAGAGAGACAAACACTGGAGCTCAGTTCACTGTTTCCTACCTGTGCAGCCCACAGCCCCAGCCCATGGAAGGGCACTGGTTCACAGGTAAGGTGAATCTTCCCACAACTTCCAAACCTAAAAAATGTCTATAGGCTTGCCTCTTCTTTTCGGTGATTTTAGATACTGCCGAGTTGACAAACAATATTAAACATCACAGTTATTTTTCTGTTTGGTTCCTGTAGCATTACCTCAGGTGTGCCAAGGTCAGCAGTCAGATGGTAGAGACATAAATGCAATGACCCATCCTGGAGCACGGTGAGGTCACCAGATATGTCCTCCAGGATACTATGCCAGCTGAGCCAACAATCCCACTTTCCCATGTCACTTTCCCATGTTGATGCACCTCTGCTGCCACATAGGGACCATCAGCCAAACCCCAAAAGCTGCCCCATGGGAGAGGGCATCCCTGGGCTGAGAAACTAGAATATCAGTTGCTGGGGCCACTTGTCCCATCCCATGGGACCTCACTGGCATAGTCCCAGACTGCGGCCCGCCTTGACTGTGTGACATTGTCTTATATTGCCTCCTGTCATCCCTGTGACAGTTTCGGGAAGCAAGCATGCCATGCTCCGCACATAGACAGAGATTAGAATCAAATGGCTCATCTCCACCCACACAGCTAGTGACTGACAGGGGCTGGTGGAGACTTGGAATCTAGTCATCTCTCCTCAATAGTCTTGGTAAAGTGCCTACTATGAGGCCAGCTTTGTATGAATGGCATGGTCATCCCTAAAAGCACAAGGAAGCTAGCTGGGGCTCTTCCATTTCATTGCTGGGAGAACTTGGACAGAAAGTCCGCTGGCCTCCGGACACACTACTGTTCAGTTTGTATGCTAGTTGCTGCCTCATTCAAAGGCGGGTAGGAGGGAAGAGCATAACTAGGACTGAGGGGACAATGGGAACGCATAGCTGCTCTGAAGCCGGCATTTCCTGTGGGTTTTCTGTGGCTGAAACAAGAAGCCCTTTGACTATGGCTCCTGTGGGGTTCCAGGAAGCAAGCTGGCCTTTTCTGCACTGAGAGGCCTTTGACAATGCGGAAGGAACACCCTGAGCATGGGCCAAGTAGGCGGTCCTGTGGCCGGTGCCTGTACAGAAGTGGTAACAGTTCACAAGCAACAGCTCCAAAAATTTACCCAGAGCCTGTGGGGTTCTGCGGGAAGGCAAAGGCAGCGTGCCTCAGTTCCAGGGTTGGGCTGCGAGTGTTTAGTAATGGTTTTATTAAGTACCTTCAAAATGTGCTCAGTTTCCCATCCTGTAGCGTAAAGGCTCAAAGAAGTCTTCTTTAGGGTCAGGGCGCCCTCTGTAGGTCTGAAGTTATACCTGCAAGAATGTTCTGCCGGGCGAAGCCGGCTTCCCAAGCCGGCTTCCCAGTCACATGGAGAAACCAAACACAGTATCCTAGCAGACGACCTTCTACAGATGCCATTGCACAGAGATGAAAGCACACAAAGTCCAAACCAAAATTAAACAAAGAGAAGCCTAAAGCTCTGCTGGTTCTGGGATCTCCACAAGGCTGGTGCAGGCTGCACTCGAAGCCTTGGTTTGACTGATCAACCCACCCCATCACCACCTGTACCAGTGACCTGCAACATTGAGATAATATACCACTAGTCAAAGAATTTCTTCACGGAACTGTTGCTGCTGGCTGCTCTCTCATATCCAAAGGAAACACCATTTCCCCACGTTCTGGTGGTTAAACTAAAGCCAGCATTCCCCAGGAGCTCTTGCAGTCCCTCTACCAAAGGGTCCTTTCCCTTTTCACTGGCAGAAGGAACACAGGGCTATCTGCTGTGGCTATTAGCATACCAAAGCCCATGCTGACTCCAGGCTCCCTCAGCATCACTAGCACTCATCTCTTCTTAGCCCTCCCTACACATACATACACACACACACACACACACACACACACTCAACTTCTCCAGCTCAGGGGTTTTCCTCCCCTCAGCTACGCATTCTTCTCATAACCCTGCTATTAGGGCTATGCTCTCTCTTTTGCCCATGATCTCTTTGTCTGTCTGTCTGTCTGTCTGTCTGTCTGTCTGTCTGTCTTTCTATCTAATCTATATCTCTATGTATGTATGTGAATGTATGTGTATGTATATGTATGTGTTTGTGTGTGGTGTGTGTGCATGTATATGTGTGTATGTGTGGTGCATGTGTGTGTATGTATGTGTGTATGCATGGTGTGTGTGCATGTTTGTGTATGTATCTGTATATGTATTGTGTGCATGTATATATGTATGCATGTGTGTATGTGTGGTGTGTGTGCATGTTTGTGTATGTATGTGTGTGCATGTGTGTATGTGTGGTGTATGTATATGTGTGCATGTGTGCATATGTATGCATGTATGTGTGGTATGTTAATGTGTGTATATGTGTGTGTGTATGTGGTATATGTATGTATGTGTGTGTGTGTGGTGTGTGTGCACACACACGTGTGTCCTTTATTCCCATCTCTATGCTGGCCATGTTCAATCTAATTCTTTCTCTCTGTGCTCTGGACTCTTCCAGCTGCCTCTGGCTGTTCTCTTCCTCATATCTACAATAAAAACTTTCCCCTTGATCACACTGTGGAATAGTCATGTCATCGGTTTATACACTTCCAGAGACACAGTGCCAGGCCCAGCTCGCCCTCCATCCTGGCAGAGCCTTAGGCTGCAGAACTGGGCATCCAAGGACTTAGATGCTGGTTGAGTAACATTTGTTCCCAGCATGCCCTCTGTGCCCTCTGATAAGAAAGGCTTGCCCTGTGATTCAGGAACTTTGATGTTTCCTGGTAGATAATCACTCTGGTGGGAGATGGGACAGGGTTGGAGAGTCAGCTTTGGGGTACTCTGTGTCCTGTACTGTGTTCCACTGTCTGAGGCTTGGGGTGCTCGATGCTCCCCACTGTACTTGGTGCTCCCCACTGTGCTCCACCTTCCCAGTGCTCCACAGTTAAAATCGTGACATCATGACAATGTGCTTTTTCTCTTCTGAAACACTCACACAGCTCCTTTAGAACTGTTGCCACTTTGATTGATCTTAAACATACAATGTATATAAAAAGTATGCCAGTAACTGAAGGATTGTCAGGGTAAAGACCCTTTACTCATTAAGAAAGGAACCAAAGTCTAGAAGTCCAAAACTTCTACATCAACCCACAGCAAAGGGAGCTAGAGGAGAGCTAAGGCCATTGTGTTTCCTTAGAACCTTTTGTCACCAGTCATCTTAGCCATCTTAAGCACTCATATGCAACACATACATGAAATAATGTACTTATGTTATCCCAAATCCCATCCAGAAAATGTAAATATTAGCTTAAAAGGGCAGAATGCATCCATTTTCCCACTGAAATGACTGTTTAAGTCAAGTATGCACCTGGAAGAGCTATGGCCACAGGCCAACATAAGAGATACTGAGATTAAAAACAAAACAAAACAAAACAAAAACAATCACACAACACAGTTATGTAGATGACAACATCTTGTCACAATGTCAAAAAAGTGACACAATGGGGTAAAATGGTTCAGCAGTGAAGAGCACTTGCTGTATACAAAATAGAACCTGAATTCACATCCCCAGCATGCATGCAACAGCAGCACGGTCCCACACACTTCTGAAGCCCCAGAACAGAGGGGCACAGAGGCAGGGGGATATCTGGGGCTTGCTGGCTGCCAACCTAGAAAGAACAAACACCAAACAAACATACCACAATGTCCAATGTCCAAAGGAATAAGCATAAGAGGATTGTAGGCATAAATTTTTCTCAGTCTACTTTATAAGGGCTCAACCTCCCCTCTAGCTCACCACTCACCAGAGGTAATAGCAAAGAGAGGTATTAGGATTCTAGGGAAATGGACCTGTTTAGAAATAGTTCTTTGGGGAGATTCCAATCTTCATTGTTCTTGGTCCAGTCCACTAGCAAACACCAAACACGAATCAGCAGCTTCAGTCCCATCTATTCGACAGACACCACACATGAATCAGCAAGGGCAGTTCAATCAGAAGATACCATGCCAACCTACCCAAGCCTGTAGGAGCGACAAGAAGCCACAGGAACCTCACAAGAAGTTCTTTGGAGAGTTCTCTCTATGAAGTCACCACAAGTGAAGCTCAACAATGCAGTGTAAGGTGAACCAATAAATGTGTGTCGTCAGTGAAGACTAGCAAGATGCAGCAAAGCGAACCAGTGCTCAAGCACCCACTGTCTGTGGGCTCATATTTATATTCTTTCTAAACATCATGTGTCCTTTCATGTGTCTGCTTTAGCAAAACATTCTTTCACTTGTGTGTCCCAGCAAAATATCATTTGATATAGCTGACTTTCCAAAGAAACCAGAAGTTTCCACTTCAGAGGATAGAGGGAATTCAACACCCTTCTATAGGCTCCACACACATGCACAAGTATATATATCCAAATATACATGTGCATGCACACATACATACACACACATACACATGTACAAGCATATACATCCAAATACACACACACACACACACACACACACACATCTGTATTTTCTCTCCTTCCAAGATGGTCCCAAGAGAAAAGAGCCTATGACAATCCCCCACCCACATGCCACAGTAAAACATACAATAAGGAGGCCAGAGGGCAGCTTCCAGTACTTGGGGCGGGGGGCCAGCTTATATAGACTTACTTAAGAATCTTGCAAAGAACACCAGTCTTGCTTAATTCTCCCCCAGAAGGGCAGTCCTGAGGGACAGTGTGCTCCATCTTTAAATATGCTACCATGTGCAGTAGAGTATGCACCAGGCACCTCCAACCTTCCACTTGCAATATATTCTTATCATCTGCGATGCTCACTCCTGAGAAACACAAGACTGAAATGCTCCTCCTGCCAAAATCAATCCTTACAGTGCTTTAAATATGTTTGACAATTTATATTGGGATGCATTCATGGCTGTCCTTGGCTGCATGCAGCCCAAGGGCCACAGGTTAGACACACCTACATGACAACAGGAGTCAAGTATGTATCCTTGAATACAGAACTGAATACAGAGGGAGTCATGGGAACAGTATTGTCTTTAGGAGGAGATATGATAAAACCCTAATAGAGATGAGGTAAACCCTTCACTGACTGTTTAAACTGAATGTGGATTGTCCATCACAAGCACAGCAGTGGACACTTCTGTCTTTGCACTCTGCCTGGCTGTGATACCAAGAACTACAGAACTATTAACAACAGCCAAATGTGTAAGATTACTCTTCAGAGGCCTTATACCTACAAAGCAGCTTTCATGGTCCTAAGTTTCCAGTGAACTAGAGACAAGAGAAGCCAAATTTATATCTGTACGTTTCCTTAGCTGACCACTGGAAGGTCTTCTTCCCCATTGTTACTTAAGTGAAGCACTTTAATTACAAAGGCAACATATGTGCATGCACACACACATGCACATACATACATGCACACACAGACGCATACATGCTTAAACACAAACATACACATACATATACACACATACACACACATGCACACATATACATACACACATACATATATACTCACATACATGCACACAAATGCATGTACACAGAGACATACACAGATACACACATGCACACAGACACACACACATGCACACAATGCTCTCACACACATGCACACACAGACACACACATGTTTAAACACAACTATACACAAGCACACACATATACATGCACACAAATACACACATGCACACACTCACACACATATGCACACACATACATGCACAAACACATACATGCACACAAATGCATGCATAAACACATACATGCACACAAATGCATGAGCACCCACATACACACACACACACACACACACACACACACACACACACACATGTCCTGGGTTGATTCTGCCCATTATCTCCTATTCATCCATTCACAAGTCAGGAGGGTAACAAATGTGACAAGGAATAGTTAGGTCTGAGTACCACAGAATAAAATTTTAACTCTGGTTCCACAACCAGGACACAGTTTGCTCATTGCACAGTGAAAATCTCACCCTCTGGCCTCTGAAAGCAGCCATACTCTCTACAAAGCCATCCATCCACAAGCCTGCACTCTGATACTCACACATTTGTCTGCCTGAGTAAGCATGATCATGCTCATGATTAATATCAGTCCCAGACGCTATGATCCCAGACCTGAAGTGGGTGTTCTGGATTCCAGAGTAGAACCACTGGGCCAGCGAAAAGAAGCACAGTGTGAACAAGGAGACAGTAAATGCTCACAGCACCTCAAACCTTGTTCCTCCAGGACATCAATCTCAGGAGACCAGGGAAGGTCCCATGAATCATCTCACACAGCCTTCCACCCTAGGATAGACCCTCCATCACACTCACCCAAGCAAGCTGACACGCTCACAGCCTCTCAAGCTAGCCCACTCCATGAGAAAACAACCACTACCAAGTTTTCCTCTAGTAGAGCAGTTCTTAGCCATCCTAATGCTGTGACCTTTAAAACAGTTCCTCACATTGTGATGACCCCCAACCATAAAGTTATTTTTGTTGCTACCTCACTACTGCAATTTTGCTATGTGTTATGAATTATAATATGAACATCTGTGTTTTCAGATGGTCTGTGAAAGGGTCATTCAGCCCCCAAAGGGGTCACAACCCACAGGTTGAGAACTACTGCTCTGAATGAAGCTGCAAGGCAAACTGATGTCTTCCGATCTGTGAGTCTAAATCTACTCAGATTGGAAATCAAGTAGATACTCAGTAAACGTTACATTGGTGAACGAAGGATGAACAGAGGCATCCTTTGGTTTGGCCATGGTTTGGTTTTTGAGACAAGGTCCCACGCTACAGACTGGGTTGGCCTTGAACTCACAATACTCCTGCCTCAGCCTTCCAAGTGCTGGGACAACTGTGACATTAGCAACCACACCCAGCTTCTTTAGTTGATAAACTATACAAAAGTAGGAATTAAGAACCCACATCTTGCCAGGTAGCGGTGGTGAGTGCCTTTAATCCCAGCATTCAAGAAACAGAGGCAGGGAAATCTTTGATGGACCCACAGCTGAAGTTAGTTATACTCCTGGAGGTCACTGAAAACTTAAGACTGCTCCCTACTGTGTACTCAGTCCGATTGTTTAATCTGCTTTTAGGAGAACAATTTAACGATCAGCCCTACTTGCCTTGAATTTCCTGTGTAATCAACTTTTACAACCTAAGCTAATGCATAGCTGTAATCTTAAGGCATGTGCTCTTCCATGCCCATGCCCCAGATAATGCCTGAGCACCGTTTGCTGAAAGCAGCAAATGCAGAAGCTGAAAGCAGTCTTCTAAAGCCAACACACGCTTATGGATATTGATTGATACACAGAGATGCTTGTACTGTTTGTTGTGTGATATAGTGGGGATCAGGTGGAGCAAATGACTTAGTCCTTGAAAAACGTACAGATTTCTGTAAAGCATGGCATCCCCTCCTCACGGAACACTTTCTGTGCTGTTCAATGGAGACCCCACAAAGTCCTCTGTTAGAAACAGACATACACGGGGACAGACACACAGACAAGAGGGGTGGGAGGAAAGGAACGAGGAGGAAAAGGGGGAGAGAGATAGAGACAGACAGAGAGATAGCGAGCGAGTGAGCGAGCGAGTGAGAGACAGACGGACAGACAGATTCCCAAGATGGTCTCCAGGCAGGCAAAGATTCAGACTTAAAGACAGAGGACAAAGCTACAGGAAGCATGCAGATGACAACCGGAGTCTGGACTCACTCTTGGCTAAATGACTCTGAGGGCGAGTGCTTTTTATGTAATATCGATGCATTATTGGTGACTCAGAGTTAATCACTAATGCATCTAATATACACAGCATGGCTACTGCCTCTTCCCCGAATCAGATATCTAGGTATATAGTTCTTAATGTGGGGTACAGTAGGGTACACCTGCGCTCGGTACCGTGACACCTGGGGACTGAGTCAGAAAGATCATGAGTTCAAGGGCAGATTTACTTACATAG
>JADRCD010204863.1:0-23410 GCA_019843815.1 Montemys delectorum | reverse complement strand
TTTTCTGAGACAGGGACTGGCCGAACAGGGAGCTCAGTGGTTCAACTAGGTGGCCTAGTCAGCGAGCACCAGAGACCCTCATGTCACTGCCTTACCAGTGGTGGAGTTACATCTGGCTTTTTCTTTTTAACATACCTTCTGAGGAATCACACAAAGGGCTTTGTGCACACACAGTAAGCACTTTACCAAGTGAGCTATATCCCAATCCAACAGTTGAAAGCTCTGTTCAGCAGTGAGCTGGACATTTCTGGTTACTACTATCGATGAACAGGGATCCCAAAGCTTGGAGGAAGCCATATCCATTTCCTGAGCTATGACAAAAAGCAAGTCACCAAAGGAGATGGCGCTGAGAAGAGTGAGCCCCTGACCACCTCCCAAAGTCAAATACCAACATCCCATCCATAGGCATCCTGGCCTCCCCGCCCTGCCCTCCTCTGCTTACGGAGAAAGCTGAGAGTTGGCTGCAAATCTGCCTCTGACAGCAGCTAGGAGCTCTGACTCTGAAAGAAGATGTGCATTCTGAATGACTAAAGCATCAGGTTTAGAAAGGATGCCCAGAGGCCGTCCCCACGGTGTCACCAGCGTCAAGCCAAAGCAGCAGAAGACTCCTGAGAGCTGAAAGCCATCCCTACTAAAGGATGATAAGGGATAAATGACCTCCAGAGGTGGTCCAGCCATGCTAGGAGAGGACCATTCCCAACCCAGGGTGGCTGCCCAAGACATGTGGGTGGCATGGACTCAGGCAAGGTGGCATGGGAACAGAACATGTAACATCAATAATCATTGTTATAAAAGAGACGATCTAATTCTTGTTGAGTGTCCCTAGCCTAAAATGTCACCCCGTCTTACTATCTCTACACTAACATGGCTACTCCTAAGACCTTTTATTTTTAATATTTATTTTCTTTTATGAATGTGAATACACTGTGGCTGTCTTCAGACACACCCGAAGAGGGCATCGGCTCCCATTTGGTTGTGAGCCACCACGTGGTTCTATCGATGAACAGGAATCCCAAAGCTTGGAGGAAGCCATATCTATTTCCTGAGCTATGACAAAAAATCAAGTCACCAAAGGAGATGGCATCAAGAAGAGAATTGAACTCAGGACCTCTGGGAGAGCAGTCAGTGTTCTTAACCACTGAGCCATCTCTCCAGCCCCCTTGAGACCTTCTAAGTCAACGTTACCATTAGCTCTTTGTTCTAAATATCTAACGTCAACTTGAAACCACGAATCCTGACATCTACAACTGAATTCCTATTGGTTTCTTCATTCCAAATATTAAGATTGTTTTTAGAGACTGCAAAGGTGGCTCAGCAGTTAAGGAAATGTACTGATCTTCCTGGGGACCTGAATTCAGTTCCCAGCACCCAGGGAGGTGGCTTTGAACACCCTACAGCTCCAGCCCCATGGGATCTGGGGCCTTCTCCTACCTCCTTGGACATATGCACACATATATGCATACACACACATTAACAATTGTTTTAATTAATTAATAGAAATTATTTTTAATGAAGATGTTTTAATGAATACAGGAAGCTGTCTTTCCCCTATATAAATATCTTCATGTTTGAGAAGTGAGCAAGTATCAGTCTCATCATTTAACAAAAGCAGTAATAGTGTGCCTCCCATCTTTGAAACACACACTGAGTTACAACACAGAAACAGACTACAGGGATAGAGGCCTCTGCCTGTCTGTTCTGGCGAGCCCATGGTTTTAGTGTTCAGTTCCTCTTGTTGAACTGTATCTAGTTCAGAGGAACTAGAAAGTCATTTTGTAACAGAGCCCCAGTCTGGGCTCACATCTCTGAACCTTCCCTCCCCCTTCATCTTGGGTAGCACTGTGGTCCCCTCAGCCTATCCTATGGGTCTCAGCCCTACAAAGTGACCGTCTGACAAAAAAATCTCCCCCTCCGAGACTACCTTCTCACTCAGCAAGCTCACGTGTTAAGATCAAGCATCCACTATACCGAGCTTTGAGATTTGGAGGAATATCTCATAGTGCACTCTTTCAAAGTTTAATACCATGTTACTTAATAAATTTTTATAATTCATTTTTCTTCTGCAAGAAGATACCACTAAATAGAACCTTATAAAGTAAAGATGAGATTAAAGTGTTCCCAAAGTTCTTTCTGCAGGAGATGGAAGGGGTGGGGCTCAGTTTTCTTTAAGGGACTAGCCACTGGGAGTTTGGCCATGCTCCCCTGAGTGTCTGAGCAACACAAATTGAACTTGGTGGTGTTGCTTGTTCAGGGGGAGGGCCAGGAGGCATAAGGGTGAGAGGGTGGACCTGGGAGGAATAGGAAGTGAGTAGGGTGGGCTACATTGTATTTGTATGTAATTCCCAAATAATTAATAAAAATATTGCATTGGGCTGGGCGGTTCTGGCGCACGCCTTTAATCCTAGCACTTGGGAGGCAGAGGCAGGTGGATTTCTGAGTTCAAGGCCAGCCTGGTCTACAGGTTAGCCAGGAATATACAGAGAAACCTTGTCTCGAAAAACCAAAAAAAAAAAAAAAAAAAAAAAAAAATGCATTGGGAGAGAAAAGCAAAGTTCTTTCTGTGATTTCCTCTTACTTTTTTTAGGGTCTACAATTATGAAAAATGCCAGCTAGAGGTTTGACTGAGTGCTAAAGTGCTTGCCTCGCACTGCACAAAGTCCCAGGTTTAATCCCTAGTACTGCTTGTAGGTAGGGAAGTAGATAAGCAGATGGCTGGAGAGAGATAGATAGATAGATAGATAGATAGATAGATAGATAGATAGAAGATAGATAATAGATGGGTAGATAGATGATAAATAAGTGATAGATAGATAGATAATAGATGATAAAGAGATGAAAGATAGATAAAGAAAAAAGATAGATAGATAGATAGATAGATAGATAGATAGATAGATAGATGAAAAATAGGTATAAAAGGCAGAATTAGACCAGGTATTACCTTGACCAGACAAAGATCCTCTCTCAACCTGGGCTCCACCTGACGGCTTTCCTTCAGCCAGTGGTTGGAGACACCAGTACCTAGTTTCTGAGCCCCCAGTCCTTGTTTAACAACTAGGGCCACAGGCAGGTGACTCCAACCCTTGCCGCATCCAAGGGAAGCTGAGGAGGGTAGCGCCAGCCCCTCACAGGTGTGAGGAGGGCCTCATCCGAGGGCAGAAGCAGGGGTGTGGCTCGTGTGCTCTCTGCAAAGTGGCACCTGCCATCTGCAGACTGTCACCAGCCCCAGCTCCCAGATGTTCTGCTTCTCCATCCTACAGCAACACTCTCAGTGCAGAAGGTCCTAATTACAGCCCAGGTGCTTTCTCTTTCTTGTAAACAGAAGAGAAAACCAAGGCTTGGGGAGACCACTCAGAAAGCAGGTTTCTCATCCAGGGCTCTTTTTGCTGTGGGCAGAGTCCTGGCTAAACCTCAACAGTCTCCAGGTCAGATGCCAACTGTCTTTTCAAATACCCTGTAATTCAGACACTAACCAACTCACTGGCATTCCTGTATTACCCACAATTATTTATGTCTTGCATGGTCAAAATAATACTTAAAGACCCATGCATAGTGGAGCACACCTGTAATCCCAGCGCTTGGGAGGCCAAGGCTAGCAAATTGGAAGCCAGCCTGAGGTATGCAGTGGATGTAAGACTAGCCTAGGCAACGAAGAGATTTTTGAGAACTTGCTGTGTATCTCAGACATTTGGCCAAGGGTTTCACATCTTCCTACCACATCAAACCCCTTAAAACTCCTTACCAAGGACGGAGGAAAATCAGCTCCATTTTGCAAATTGAAAAACTGAGGCATGCCCAAGTCTAGGACACATGTGCAGGAGACTCACCCATCAACCCTGTGTTTTCCAACTCCCATTTGCAAAAATGCCTTCATAGAACCCGGTTAAGGAGCTAGGGAAGCTGGTGATTAGTGCCCGTTTCACAGATGGGTAAACTGAGACTCCAAGAGCTAAAAGAAAAGCCTAAGTCCTTTGGCTTCTCTCCTTCAGCACGGCACGCCCAGACTCCAAAGCCCAGTCTGGAGCACGGCTCCGAGCTTGGTTTTTTGTTTTGTTTTGTTTTGTTTTGCTGATTGTTTTGTTTTGTTTTCCATTGTTCTGGTTTGATTTTGGTTTTTGAGATAGAGTCTCACTATTGTAGCCCAGGGTGTATTAGAAAGTCTCTGCAATCTCTCCTGCGCTTGGTAATAGAGGCGTGCGCCATCACATTCATTTCCTCGGCTTTCTGACAGTGAGTTGCTGAGGTCATTGTCGAAAACTGGCCACCCACTTAACCCGATGTCATCACCGGGGTTGGTAGGTGGCCCAGACTGACAGGGGAAATGGAGTGGGTCCCTTCAGCCTGCGCTGCCCTGCGCGTCATAGTCCACACTCGGAAGTGGGCGGCGAGCAGCCCCACGGGAGGTGCGGGCTGCAGTTCCCACATCTCTCCCAACCTCGCCCTGCGTCCCCGCAGGGTCCGCGCCGGCCACTCGAGGGAGTCCCGGGACCGAGCCGCACTCGGGGGCCGCGGACGCCTGCGGGGCCATGGAGACCCGGCGGGGAAGGCGTGCAGGCGCGCCCTCCGCCGACTGCGCCTCAGGGCGGCCGGGCTCTCGGGGCGGGGACACGCTTGGACGGGAGCTGCAGTGGTAGCCGGAGACGCGACCCCCCTCACCCTGCACGCCCCGATCACTGCCTCGGTTTCCCTCCCCTGAGCCGGGGTGCGCCCGGACCTCCCCAGGCCGCGCTCGCCCTCCTCCAGACCCCAGGGCCCTACCTGCGCCGTGGCTCGGACCGTGGCTCGGCGCGCCCCGGGGACCCCCGCCCTGCATCGTGCGGCCGGCTGCGCCCCGGACGGCGGTGACCGCGGTGATGGTTGTGGAGGCGGTCGCGGAGG
This sequence comes from Montemys delectorum, assembly GCA_019843815.1. Taxonomy (NCBI): domain Eukaryota; kingdom Metazoa; phylum Chordata; class Mammalia; order Rodentia; family Muridae; genus Montemys; species Montemys delectorum. The sequence goes on along the minus strand of JADRCD010204863.1, from coordinate 18,535 downwards.
CGGCGGGAAACGGGCAGGGGGCCGAGCCGAGGGCTGGCTCCTTCCTCCTGCCCAGGACCGCCGCTTCCTCTCCAGCCTCGGCCCCTCGCTCGCACGCGCGCGCCGCCCCTCGCGGCTCCCAGACCGCAGCGCGCAGAAAGTTTTGCTTTTCACTTGGAGGAAACCAAGGAGAGGGGAAGTGTGATGGGGCTGTGTGGCCAGGGACCGAAAAGCTGGGCGCTTCCTCGACCCTAGGAGTGAAAAGCAGGGTGGACAAGAGAGGGACTTCTTCCTTCCAAGTCGGGTGAAGCGGGAAGGAAAGTGACAGATGACAGGTTGGGGGTGGGGGAAGCAGCTGTGAAAAATGACTTGAGAATCGCTGGCAGCTCAGAGCTGGCCTGGAGCACACAAGCCCTGGCCTGTGCCAAGCTCCTGGCAGCTGGCTCACCTCCATCATCCCTTCCCTTTGGCTGCTTCAGCTAAGCACCTGTCACAGGACAGTGGGTACAGAAAGTGCCCGTGAAGGGACAGGCCCGTCATAACCTCGCCTCTAAACCCGGAGGCAAAAAAAATAAATCTACAAAACTAAACTGCGTGGGGTAGTCAGCCCAGAGCCCAGAGGCCTGGCTGTGGGTGGAGCATGGGAGAGTTTCTGCAAGAAGGGAGGAACCTGTGACCAGTAGAAGAGAGACAAGGCGCTGGAGAGGTGGGACAAGGCCGTTGCCTCTTACCAGGAACCCTCAGGTAAGCACAGGTGGATGCGGCTGAAGTTGAGAAAGACTTGAGCAGAGAGAGTCTGGATTTAGTGCAATGGATAACAGGGTTGGAAAGGGCCCTGTGTTGTTGTCCTAGTTAGCTTTACAGTGTGACACAGTCTAGGGCCATGCGAGAAGAGACCCATGGATTGCCTAGATCAGATTGGCCTAGGAGAAAGGTCTTGACAGTTAACTGGCCTTCGAAAGCCCAGCCCACTGTGGGCGGCACCATTACCCAGGTTTTGAATTACCCAAGAAAACTAACTGAGCTGAAGCCAGTCTATGAGCCAGCAGGCAAACAGCATCCTGTGTAGTTCCTTCTATTCCTGCTTGGCAGTGAAGTGAGCTCTTGGTTGGAGGTTAATGCTGTGTGCTATAGCAAGCAGGCCTGCCTTAGGCTCCTGCCTTGGCTCCCCTCAGTGGTGGCCTGTGATCTGAAGGGGTAAGTTAAAAATTAACCCCCTCCTCCCCAAGAGGTATTCCACAGTAAATACAGTTGAATTGGCCAGCCTGCCATAGAGCACTCTCTGGTATATCTGACTCACACCCAAGGATAGCTAGGAATACCTCTGAATATAATGACATAACCTGTCTTAAAACAGGGGCTGGAACGCTGGCCCAACAGTTAAGAGCACATGCCATTCTTGCAGAGGATCAGAATTCAGTGTCACAGCATCTATCCTGAGAAGCTCACTGCTACCTGTCATCTCGGCTCCAGAGGACTGATCAGACACACACCACACACACACACATACACAAATGAAAACCTCTTCTGGCCATCCCTGTCACTCCCCCCATATACACACAGACAGACAGACAGACAGACAGACAGACAGACACATACACAAAATGAAAATAAATGTTTTAAAACTTACAATATTATCAGATTTTTTTTTAAACTCAGTTGCCACTTTGTTCGTGAGGCCTGTGCGCACACATGCTCACAGATGCTCACGTACAAAAGTGAAGATAGTCTTGTCTTCTGTAAGTGCTCACTAGGAGGTGACCTCAGAGAGGATGGCATGTTCTGAGGATAGCCTCCAGCCTCTTTCTCCAGATGCCCTGTTGTTACCCCCATGGATTCGTGAACATGGTGGCCAGGGCAGGTAGGGATGGATGTGACATGTGAGCTCCGCAAACTAGATCTCTAGTCACCCAAGCCTACCCAACCCAACCGCAGCAGCCGCAGTGCCTGTCCTGCCAGCAGACAAGACCAACACAGAGCCTCCGACACAGCACTGCTCCCTGGTGGTCAGACAGCTTCCTGGTGGCTGCTTCTTTACCTTAACCACTTCCATCAGCAAAGGGGCAGAGCTGTGACCTTTATGTTCTCTCCTAGGACATTCATGCTTAATCCCATGGCCCTTGGTTCAGGCCTTGCAACCCCAGCCTGGACTACATTTATTTGGGTGTTTTAAAATAAGTTAACTAGTTGAGAGAGCATGAATATCTGAGTCCTTGCAGAGATCCTTGTCCACCATTATGATGTGTCACACTCCGCTGCTCCGAGAATGCGACCATCACAGTAGAGCACAGTGGAGACAGGCCACACTCATGGCACTCCCTATCATGATGACATTGGTAGACAGTAGGATGCCCTTCTGGAGTCTCCATTACAGCCCCGGGGAAAGTACAGTACTTGGAAGGGCCATTTATATGTTCTAGAAATCATCATCCAGTGTGACAGGCTGGATTCTTGGGTCCAGGAGTTGAGACCCACTCCTGTTCACCTTTGAGGATCCATCGGCAACATGTGAGCATCCTATCTCACACTCTCGTGCCCTAACAGCCAGCGTTGTGATGTTTCCCTCCCCATGATGGGTGACACTGTATTAATTAAGGTTCTTAACTGCAACTCACCACAACTAATACAATCCAAGTCATGCACAAGGAATTCTGCTGAGGATCCACAAAGTTCACAGAGGCAGGAGGCAGGATTAGGCTGGTGATCTGCAAAGACCCGAGCCAGCCTAAGGAAGCCAGAGGCCCCAGCATCCATGCTGCTTTTCTGATAACTCCTGCTTCTCCTTACTCCTGGCCTTACAGGTCACACAGAGACCCATTTGGAGGCAACTCCAAAGCTCCATGAATGAGATCCCATTGGGCCAAGTGGAAGTCAGAGCCCACAATTCATGCCTCCGTGGTACCTAGGCACAGGGGTGAGGACCCTCTGTGAGCAGGACTGCCATCCCAAAATGCATCTACACTAAATGTCATGGTGAGGACCAGCTTGCTACTTGCAAGCAAACAAGGGACGCCTGTAGTTCTGTCTGTTTTTGACTCTCGTTCTGGATGCTGAGGGGTATAAATGTCTCCACATAAAGGCTTACTGAGCACACAACAAGGAGATTGTTGCTCTATCAATAATTTAAATATTGCTGGGAAGCTTCTTTCTCTTCTTCATGGGAGCACAGATAAGGCAACCTTAAAGAACTGGCTGATATGGAAAGCCACAGCCCAGAGTCTATATCATTGTTGGCCAAACCTACGGATGCTCGGTGTATAGACACTGTCTATCCACACATCATATTTGCATGGACTATGCATATTAAAATCTACGGCGTGCCTCCACAGCCAGAAGCCAGGAGCTCAGAGGACAAAACATAAAACTCTTTTCCAAGTCAATGAATTTTGAAAATTGTGTTTGAGAATACAGGACTCTCTTAGGCATTATTAGATAACAGGTTGCACTTGCTGAGCACCTCCTCCTACGAGCCAGGTACAGCTTGCTCTACCAGGATTAAACTTGTTGTATTTGTTTCACCTTTACAGACAACTGGGGCAGGGGCCTAGAGCTTGCTGGGGATCTTTTGACACTAGAAGGTCCGTCCCTCACCTACACACCACATGGCAAACAGAGCATGAGCCGACAACATGACACGTGAGTCACCATACAGAAAGCATGACCTAGGAACGGTTGTGAGCATCATGGCTGGCGCTTTTCTTCAGTTTGTTCCCATGTTCCCATTTTCACGGGTGTGCTTTCCTCTGTTTCTTTTCATTCATCCATTCATTTGTTTTGGGGGTGTCAGGGCGTCAGGGCACGTACATGCTACAACATGCACGTGGAGGTCAGGAAACAACTCTCGGGAAACAGATCTCTTCTTTTTTTCCTTTTCTTTTTAAAAAGATTTATTTATTTATTATATGTAAGTACACTGTAGCTGTCTTCAGACACCCCAGAAGAGGGCATCAGATCGCATTACAGATGGTTGTGAGCCACCATGTGGTTGCTGGGATTGCTCAGGACCTTTGGAAGAGCAGTCAGTGCTCTAAACCACTGAGCCATCTCTCCAGCCCCTAGATCTCTTCTTCTAGATGAGGTTCAGGCCACTGGGCAGGTGCTGTTACCAACCGCCTGCCTCTCCGGCGCAAACCATCTCTACTTCTCCCGGTTTGTTCCTGATGCAACCCTTTGCCTTGAAGCACAGGCACCTGGAAACTCCAGCATGTGCCCCTGGATTCAGATCAGTCACTGAGACCCAGAGCTTCAGACCCAGGCAATCAGGCTGCAGAAGGCAGGAGCCCAGGTGGCAGGATGCACTGTCTAAGCTAGACAATAATGACACGTATTTGCTTCTCTATAGTGAGACCCATAACTATACATCAGTCATGTATATCCTGCATTTTCCTACACAGCATCCCCACTCCCTAGCTGTATCCCACCGTGGATGGGAGGAGACAAGGTGGGCGGTGAGAGCCAGGCCTGGCAGGTGATAAATTCACTTTCCTCCTGGGAACTAAACTCTTTAAGAAGCCTCTTGCCCTCTTCATCCAGGCAGCCTCCAGGTGAAGCCTGTAGGAGTGTGTGAGCTAAATTGGGATTGTTATCGGAGGCAGATTTATTACCCCTCAAGGATCCTGTGCATCCTCGGTCCAGCAAGACAGACAGCCTGGGGCATTCCCAGCTCACTGCCCGGCTGGTGGAAGAAAGCTCCTCACAGAGAACAATGGCAAAGACCTAGACAATTCTGGGAAATTTAATCATCTAAAGGAGATCGTTTCTTTTTAAAAATAAATAAATAAATAAATAAATAAATAAATAAAATAAACTTGAATGAGTCGGAGACGAGTAATCTATCCTCAACCCAGGGAACAGCATAGACAGCAGGAAGACTCTCATCTGTGAATGCCTAGAAGGAGGAAGCGGCTTCCTGCTTAGAACAGCATCAGAGACGGCCACACCACATCACAGGTAGTGTTGTCAGAAGCCTGTCTTAGGAAGATGAACATGATGCACTGGAGGAGGCTGTGGGACTCCAGATCTTTCCCCAGCACCCCCGCCACTCCCAAGTGCAGACTCATCTTCTGGCTGTGCCCGACACTTCCTTTTAGAATGGGTGGATATCATCAAACGGCTAAGACTGTTAGGGAAGGGTTTCTGAGTTTTATTCTGCATAGAGATGCAATACTCAAAGTTCAGTTAGCCCATCTCTGCCTCGGTTTACTACAGTGATTTTGTCTGGTTGTTGGAAGGTTTCTTAATTACTTGGGATAGGTCTCAGATATGACAAAGGATGACACTGAGACACACAGACAAAAATGCAGGTCAGAGATTCATCTACAACACACATCCCTAGGCAACTGCATGTCATGGACTTGAACTGTAGCCTGATGCTGTGACAGGTGGTGGGGACATGCTTAGCCAGGTTCCCATCATTTGAGCTATCTGGTAGGAGCCCAGCTCACCCTACCCTGTTGGTATATTCTGATATCCTAGGGCTTCAAGGTGATACATCCAAGACTTAATACCAGGAAATCTGACAAGACCTTGTCTCCAGTGCTACATAAGCCAGGCACAGTGATGTACACACTTGTAGGTCAGCTTTCAGGAGGTGAAGGCAAAAGATCAGTTTAAAGTCACCTTCCGCTACAAAGGAGGTCTGAGGCCAGCCTGGGCTACAAGAAACCCTGTCTCAATAAAGCTCAGTCAGGTTACTAGTGCTCCCTTTGTGTTTCAGCACCTTTCCTGGAAGGCCTGGTGAGGCTATGTGATTCTCTCAGGGTTATAGAGAGGTCAAAGTCAATTGTGGCACCCACTGGGCACTGTGGCAGCTCATTCAGGGGCCGGGCCAAGCCTGCGGGGTCCTCAGCTCTTAAGGAGATACTCAGAGACAAATAAATATGACCAAGGAGCTGGAGAGATGCTCAGGGGTTAAGGGCATGGGCTGCTCTTCCAGAAGAGCTGAATTAGCTTTCCATCACACACATGGCAGCTGACAACCGCCTGTAACTCCAGTTGCAGGAGTTCCATTGTCATTTTCTGTCCCCCAAGGGCACTGCATACACACGGTGTTGAGACTTACACACAGGCAAAACACCCAGACACATAAATTAAAATAAATAAATACACAATTTTTTTTAAAAAGTACTGTGAGTTCAGAAGTCTGTAAGGGTACATCCACAGCGGAGCCCCTGCCAAGGGTTTCCTAGAGGAGAGGAGAGAGAGAATTACAAAGGGCACACAAGGGTTGACAGATGACCGAAGAATTCTGGGAAATGTGAACGGCTGGACCTGTTAAAGTCTAAAAAGTGGATTTTCCATTTCGTGTATCTTTTGAGATAGATATGGTTGTCTAACAATAATCACTTTAGCCGGGCAGTGGTGGCGCACGCCTTTAATCCCAGCACTTAGGAGGCAGAGGCAGGCAGATTTCTGAGTTCGAGGTCAGCCTGGTCTACAGAGTGAGTTTCAGGACAGCCAAGGCTACACAGAGAAACGCTGTCTCGAAAAAACCAAACAAAACAAAACCAAACAACAACAACAAAAAAATCATTTTAAATGTATCCTTACTCTTTCTCATTTGTATGTAGTAGTACCCTTTACCATAATTGTCAAAAATTAAACCCCTTCAAAACTTTCTCTAGCTTAATTTAGTGGGTGGTTTGGTTAGGAATTTTAAAGCAGTATCCTACCATATTAACCCAGGCTGGCTTAGATCTCATTATGCATCCCAAGGTGGCCTTGAACTCCAAGCAATTCTCCTGCCTCAGCAAACCAAGCACAAAAACTCCTGATCTGTACTTTTTAAGGGTTTTGATTTTTTTTTCTTCTTTTCTACCTGCAGTGCTGGGGTCAAATGTATGTGTGCGTAGTACATGTGAGTGTATGTGTATGTATATGTGTGTATGTGTGGGGGTGTATATGTGCATGTGTGAGTGTATGGGAGTTGGTATATGTGTATATGTGTGTGCATGTGTGAGTGTATTTGTGTATGTGTGGGGTATATATGTGTATTGTGTGTATGTGTGCGTGTGTAATTTTTTACATTTATTTAGCTGTAGGGTGGAGCCTGTGTGCTATAGAACTAATGTGGAGAGGAGGTAAATTTGTCAGGGGTTGAGGGTCATCATATTTATATAGTGACATTTTTAAGGAATTCTGGGATTTTGGTTTCAAAAAAATACAAATATTATAAGAATGTGCTTTCATTTTAATCCCAGGTGTAGGAAGTGCGGCCTCTGTAACAGCGGACCATGATCTGCCTCGTGCACTAACAGAAGCATGGATTTGCCAGCTGCAGATAGTTTCTGCAATTGTGTGGTGTTTGGAATTCTGGGAACTTTACAGAGGGTACAAAAATGCTAGGCCCCTGAGAGGTGTGGTCAGAGGTTACTGGTGATCTACGGGGGTGGTTGAGATTTGTTAGTAGTTGTGGTCAAGGAAAAAACAAAAGGAAGGAAATTAGATTCAGGGATTTTCCTAATTCCTCTCTCCCTCTGTCCTTGTTTCTCTCCTATCCAGTGTTAGGAGTTAAACCAGGGGGTGGGGCAGGGATAAAGGATGGGAAAAGAAGAACCCACAAAGCAAGAAAGACCAGCTATGGACTTGAAGACTTGAACAGCAACTGACTGCCTACTAAGCCATTTCACCAGCCCCTCCTATCTTTATATAGGATTCTTTAAAGTTTTTAATGTTTAAATAACTATTATAGTATTATCACATGAAACTAATAGAACAAAAACATGGGGGTGTTTAGTTTGGTTTTGGTTTTTTTGGTGGTGGTGGTGATCTGGTTTTGTTTTGTTTTTCCTCTGTGTAGCCCTGTCTGTCCTGGAACTCCCTCTGTAGACAAGGCTCAGAGATTCCCCTGCCTGCCTCCCAAGCACAGGGATTAAATGCCTGGCCCTAGAAAGTGAAGGGACACAGTTGGGGAAAACTGGAACTGACCCTCTGCTAGTTCACAAACTCAGTGAAGGTTTTTTATTTGGGAGGAGGGTGGTCTTGAACCCACAGAAGTGCATCTGCTTAATGCTTCCATGGGTTGGACCTGAGAGAGTGAGCTACTACACTCACATATTATTTTCAAAATTCAAATAAGGCAGAAGACAGACTAAAACATAAGGGCCTGCCGGAAAGCCATCCTGAAGTGTGTTCTTTCCTGATAGGATGTTGTTGTCCTCTTAACATTTTAAAAGAAAACATAAATTAACAAATACAATTTTTTTCTTTTATGCTTATATAAAAATAGTTTTAATACAATTTTTTTGCTTGTAAAAAAAATATTTTTTTAATAACTAAAAGGGACAGGGTTTCTCAGAAGTAGCCACAAGGAGGCAGAAGTTGACTAAAAAAATCCTGCACCAGGCAGTGTCCTCCCTGGGTAACCTTTCCTTGCAGGAGTTGCTGGGAGATTGTAGTGACAATTTTGGAATTTTTGGTTTTCTTTTAACAACACAAAAATACTGTAAGAATGTGTTTTTGTTTTAATCCTAGGTGTAGAGTATGGGGCTACTTCAGATTGTCCATAGCAGCTGACTGTGATTTGTCTCGTACTCTAGAAGGGGCATGATTTTGTCAGATGCATAGTTTTCGAGGTTGAGTGACGTTTGGAATTCTGGGGACTTTTCAGAAGTTATATAAATGCTAGGGCCGGAGAGGCAGGCTGGGTTGTTGGTTTGTTGGTGGTGGTTAGAGTTTGGTAAGTAGTCCTTGCAAAGAAGAAACAAGAAGAAATTAGATACACATGTGCCAGCACCTGGCCTCCAGACTTTTGCCTGCACAGCCTAAGCTCTGTCAGCCTTTGCAGATGGAGGAGCCTCAGCATCAATGTCTCACCTTTCTGGGGAGCAGGATGAGGCTGTAGGTAAATGGTTAGTAATGAAGGCTCAGATAAGTAGAGAAGCTTCAGACACTGACTCCAGTACCACAAACAAAGGAGACAACTGGGAGAAAGAGGCCTGGCTCTTCCTCCAGAGCAGGGCAATGTGGGCCCATCTCTAGTCCAAGAAAGAAGCTAGGCAACTTCTGCACCAGAGGGAAGAAAGCCATTTTTGGGACCTCTTTTGCACATTGGTCTGTGCAATAGTGTACACTAGGTGCTCAAAAAAGACCTACGAGCTTGATCTGTCTCCAGATCCACGTTCATGATGTGGGCAAAAAGAAATGTCCCTGTCCTTAGATAATTCCCTAAGCAGACACAACAGGGGAAATTCTCAATGGAAATGAAACCAGCCAGGCTCAGGGGTAGCATACAGTTGCAGGGAGATTTTGAGGTCCATGCCAGCCTGGAACTCATAGGCAGACACAGGGAAAATAAAGACAGGTAAGTGTGTATTCACACTTCCTGTTAGGACAAAGTGTCTTGTGAATAAAATCATGGAGACCAAAACAAGCAAGCAGGTTAAAGAAGGCATTTAAGTCCGGGAAGCAAACAGCAGCAGCCCAGAAGGAATGTCTTCCTAGAAATGTAATCTGAGAAAACGTGTGTGTGAGTGAGTGTGTGTGTGTGTGTGTGTGTGAATGAGTGTGCATGTGAGTATGTGTGTGAGTGTGTGTGTGAGTGTGCATGTAAGTAAGTATGTGTGTGAGTGTGTGTTTGTGAAGTTTAGGGGTCAACATTGTATATCTTTAATACTTTCAACTTTATTTATTTGTTGGTTTTGCTCTGTTTTGTTTTGTTTTGTTTTGTGTTTGAGACAGGGACTCACTATGTAAGCCCTGGCTGGCCTGGAACATGCTCTGTAGACCAGGCTGACCTGAAACTCACAGAGATCCACCTGCCTCTGCCTCCCGATTGTTGAGATTACAGGCATGTGCCACTACACGCAGCACAATTTTTCTTTTTTTGTTGTTTTTTGTTTGTTTGTTTTTGCTTTGCTTTGTTTTGCTTTGTTTTGTTGAGACACCATTTCTGTGTAGCCCTAGTTGTCCTGGAACTCAATATGTAGCCCAGGCTGGCCAGCAACCCACCAGAATCCCCGTTTCTATCTTCCACATGCTGGGACTACAGAAGCTCATTGCTGGGAGTTTTTACAGGGGTGCTAGAAGTTGAACTCTGGTCGTCATATTTCACCAACTGAGCTATCTCCTTTAGACTGCTGAAAAATATTTTAATAGAAACCCCAAAACCCACAAAAGTGGAAATGCAAGCCTAAATATTTGATTAAGTAGCAATTATAATATGCCAATTTAAAGATTATATTACTACCAATACTAAAAAGCCTTTGAAAACTGGTAATATGAGAAAATTAGGAGCCGGCCAACTGGCTCAGCAGTTGGGAGTGCTTGCTATCATTGTGCCAGGCTGGAGACTGGCTCCTCATACCCACATGAAGATGGCTGTAACTCTAACTGCAGGCCTTCTCTGGGCACCTTCACTCATGTGCACTTACCGACCCACAGGCACATACACAACTTCCTTTAAGAAAGAAAGTTTCTGGCATTTTTAGATATGAATATCAGGCTTATTGTAGGAAACAGACCAAGCAGAATATTGCTTTTCTGTTAATGGGTGCCAATCTGAAATTTGAAAACAAATAAATGTGCTTTTATGACCTTTACCAAGAATTAAACTCTCAGTTAACCTGCCAGCTACAAATGTATCCCAGGACCTACTTGGGTTTTTTGTTTGTTTTGTTTTGTTTTGTTTTTGTTTTTGTTTTTTAAGATTTATTTATTTTATGTGTAAGAGTACACTGTAGCTGTACAGATGGCCACTGGGAACTGAACTCAGGACGGCCCCGCTCACTCCAGCCCCGCTCACTGTAGCTGTCTTCGAACACACCAGAAGAGGGCGTCAGATCTCATTACCCATGGTTGTGAGCCACCATGTGGTTGCTGGGATCCAAACCCAGAACCTTCAGAAGAGCAGTCAGTGTTCTTACCTGCTAAGCCATCTCACCAACCCTGTTTTGTTTTTTTTTTTTTTAATCAGAGCCTCTGGGCTTAATAGTTGCCACTACAGAAAAAAATTATTTCCAAATGAATTATTAAAATTTCATTCACTAACTAAAGATTATTACTTATTAGCAATAATGGGACTCTCACCTGTCATCCTAGCCCTCGGAAGACTGAGGCAGAGGGATTGCTGAAAGCTGAACCCAGTTACAGCATCAGACCCTGTTTTGAATCAAAACCAAACAATAAAGATTATTTGAGAGTAAAGGGATGGGTCTGTGGTTAAGAGCACTGGCTGCTCTTATAAAGGACCCAGTTCAAATCCCAGCTCCCCACAGTGGCTCACAACCATCCAAAACTCCAGTTCTAGGGGATCCAATATCCTCTTCTGATTATTTGAGCACAAGTCACACATGTGATGCACATACATACATGCAGAAAAAAACACATGAAATGAAATAATTCTAAACATTTTTATAAGATTACTTGTTTTTAAAAAAAGATTACTTGTTTTATAACAAAAATCACGATGTTTATATTTTGCTTCAAAACTTAGATCTAATAAAATGTTCATGAATACATAAATGTCCTTCGACCGAGGTCATTGCTATGGGATCCCCAATTCTTGACAGTCACAGCCTAGAGTCCAGCTTCCTAAGATATGGCAAACCATCCATTCTAGTAGAAACCTGCCTTTGTAGTAGAGAATAAAAATAAAATTAAGAATAAAATTAAAATAATAAATAATAAAATAGCAAATAAAAAATAAAATGAAAAATGAAAATTTTCAAGAAACCTGTGTTTCTAGAAAGTATGTGTGTATGTGTGTGTGATGTGTATGTGTGGTTTGTGTGGTATGTGTGTGGTGTATGGTATGTAATGTGTGTATATGTGGTATATGTGTGGTTTATAGTATGTGATGTGTATTTGTGGTATTTGGGGTGTGTGTGTGTGTGTGTGTGTATTACATGTGTGTATGTGAGACGTGTCATGTCTGTGGTTTTTGAGCCAGAGTTTCCCACTAAACTCACCACTCACTACTTGGCTGGACCAGCTGGTGAGGGAAGCACTTACCACTCACTTTCTCTCAGCGCTAAGATTTAGATACTTGGCTTTTTAGGTGAGTGTTAGGGATCCAAACTCAGGATTCTCCTGTTTCTGTGGCAGACACTTCACTCACAAAACTCCCTCCCAGTCCTAAGTCACATGTTGATCTTTCCAAAAAAAGTGAGCAATACACTGATAATTTTAAATTAATATATCTTTCCTGTAGCAAAAAAAAAAAAAAAAAAAAAAAACTGTCTTCCTCTCAGCCTCTCTCTTTCTGTCTTTCTCTCTCTGTCTCTCTCTCTCATACATACACACACTCTCTCTGTCTCTCTCTGTATCTGTCTGTCTGTCTCTCTGTCTCTGTCTCTCTCTGTCTCTCTCTCTGTCTCTCTGTCTCTCTCCTTCTCTCTCTCTCTCTCTCTCTCTCTCTCTCACACACACACACACACACACACACAGTTCTTCAAGATACCTAGACCAGCCTTGAAGTCATAATCCTGCTTCAGCATCTTCAACTGAGATTACGGGCACAAGTCCCATGCCTGACTTAATGTGTCCTTAAATATAATGAAAAAGTTAAGGACACAGAAAAGTGCGTGTGTTAAAATATGAAAACTGAGCAGGAAATTCGAGTTTTTTTAAACAAACGTGTTCATTTGGAGGGAAATGCGTGTGATCGCACATTTCCTTCCAAATTGGTTAGAGATCAGTGAGGCTTAAGGGGCTTGAGCAGCACAGTGATGGAGGAATCCCCCAGGGCACTCAAAGGCTTGTCTGAGATGGCAAAGGCTTTGTGAACGTGAAGAAGCAAGTCCCTGTTCCAGGAAAGAGGTCTCAGCATGCAAAACACAAGGGCCCGTGTGCAAAGAAATGATACTCAAATTAAACAGAGAGGTCAAAGGCCAGCTTGGCAGCTGGAACAAAGAAAATTTGACATCAAAACTCTTTGGCCTTCTTTCCTAAAGTAAATTTGGAGCTAACCAGCTTTCAAGATTTTTCCTGGGTTTTTTTTTTTTTTTTTCACAGTGATCAGACAAAGGAACACACTTAAGATAAAAACCAGATGTGAACATCTGCTGGCTTCTTGTCCTTGTGCTTCTTAATTATGGTTGTGATTCAGCATCCTGGGAGCCAGAGGGGAGGGGGAAGGGGTGCAGGGGAGGCGCTGGTGAATCTTGCACCCCCATGGCTTGATGCTGGTATTTGAGGCTCAATAGGAGCCCAGCTGGATCCTTCCCGAGTCTAATGCAGTTTACTATGCTGAGTATTCCTGACTTGCAGTTGCTTTTGGCTGCCCTCACAGTACGTTAGAAAACAACTCTGTAAAGATTTTTAAGAAAAACCACAGGGCGGTTAGAAATTCCATCCGGCCTTTTAAGTTTAATACTGAGCCTACCCACGTGGGTGCCGCCATCCCTTTCCTGACAGGCCAGGGCTGTTGCTCAGCACCTGGCTTCAGGAACTCCAGAGGGAATCGCTTGACATCAGGAGGAGCACAAGGACAAGCAGGACCCATGTTCCTTTGGGACCTCCACCTAACTGCCCGAGGATCGTGAACTCCCGTTTATTGTCTGTTAGTTGCTGAATGATACATTAAAAACTACACAGTAACCAGCAAATGCAGAGTAGAAAGGGTTTTTGTGCCCCAGGAGGCTGGTCAGGCTTAGTGAAAACCCCAAGCAAAACGAACAGGAAAGGCAGAAGGGCAGAATTAGAAATAAATTTATGTTCCTGTGAACACATTCATTTCCTGTTCTTCCTTACTCAAAAAAGTTAACTGCAGGGTGATTGAAAATACCATCAGACATTTCTGAATCATTTGGACCATCAGGTTCGGGGTGTTTGGGGGGGAGGGAGGGGGACAGGTTATGTTTGTTGTAGTTTGTTTTAGACAACAAGGTCTCACCATAGGAGGCCTAGAACTAGCTATGTAGGCCCTGCTGGCCTCTCAAATTCATAGGGATCCTCCTGCTTCTGCCTCCCACGTGCTGGGATTGAAAGTGTGAATTGCCACACACACAGCTACCTCCTGGTTTTTATACAAACCGTTCTTCCCTTTCACAACTAGCTGGGGGACTGTGAAGGAAGGGATGGTGGGGGCATGGGGAGGAAGCCGGAGCAGAGGAGCTGGTGGTTCTGTTGGTAAAGTGCTTACTGTGCAGGCATGTAGACCTGAGTTTGCCCTTCCACCCCACCCCCCACCCCCGCAAACCCCTACCCTTAGCACTCCCACCCCTGGCACCATGTTAAAACAAAAACAAACAAACAAACAACACCAATCTTGTTGGCCAGATTTGTAATCCCACTATGAAAACAGACAGGAGAATCTGTCTTCTATGTAGCCTAGCCTAACCTCACCAGCCCCAGGCCAGTGAAGAATCTTATCTCACAAAAACTAGGGCCAAAACCAGAGGTCGTGCTGCAGTCTTCAATCTCTGCACTCAAGGATTTCTGTGAGCTCCAGGCAACCTCGGTCCACATAGTGAGTTCCAGAACGGCCAGGGCTACATAGTAAGACCCTGTCTCAAAAAAAAAAGATAAACAAAACAAGAAACAAAGGTCCCAGGAACCGCCTCAGGCTGACTCATTTGTATCTATGCATATGAACACACATGCATAAGCATACACATGCTCACACATACGAAAAGGACAGGATCTGGGTGTGGTAGTCCATGCCTGTACTCCCAGTTTTCAAAGGGCTGAGGCAGATGGATTGTGAGTGACTGACTTAAAAAAAAACAAAATCAAACACACACACATACACATACAAATACACACACACACAAACACACACCACATACACCACATATACACCCATACATTCACACACACACACACACACACACACACACACACATACACACACCACACACACTGGCCAGACCTCTAGGTGCTTCTGTCATATAAAATCTGAACCAGCATTAAACTTCTGTGTCACGGAGTAGTGGAGAAAGCTTTTTGTCCAGGTCAGTGCCTCTTCATGATTCCCCCTAGAATTCCAAATTTACCAAATCTGTGAAAGTTAAACTTGGTCATTTTAACGGGTGAGCATTCCATAACCGTTCTTTGGGGGGTCAATGTTCTACAGTCTCTTCCTTTAGACTCGACAAACTTTATGGAGTGCTGACTAGACATTATTTAGCATCTACAAGGCTAGGCTCTAACTCGCCCAGACCACAACTCTCTAGTTCATTCTGGTCTTGTTAAAAATCGTTCATTCTCAGAAGTCACAGTCAGAATTGGCTGATTTGGGCAAGCACTCAGGCATACCCCACACAGAACTTCATCTCCATGTAGCCACACCACAGAGATTACACAGGTTCCTGTCACCTGAGATCTGTCTGAAACCACCCCCAGGCTACGTTCCTGGAAGCCCTGTCAATAGACCTGCCTCCTTATAACACTCTGGCTGTGGAACACAAGCTTGTGTCACAGCTGGGGGGCCAGGTGCTAAAATCCTGCAGAAGGATGAAGCCCTTGCTCCCTAGCAGTGGCATTTGGGAACCTAGCTGTCCTTCCCCAGGAACTTCTAGTGACCTTTGTGTTTGATTAAAATAAATCCGAATGGCTTTAACTAGTGCCAAACGTTTGCTGTCCTTTGGGCGACCAGCCTCATGATGAGGAAGTGTCCTTGTGAGCCTCGACTCTGGCCTCCACCAGCCGGCACGGCACAGGCTAGTTATTGTCCACAGGTTTGTTTTCTGTGTGTCAGATCTTCCGTACCATTCCTGCCCATGCCCTGCTCCTCCATACCCTGTGATCTGAACAGTGTTAGTCTCTATTTGGGTTGCATGCTGACCATCTTAGTTCTGAGACCCAGGCTAGCTCAAGATGAAGAGTGTGCACAGAGGGGAAACTTGGGGCTCAAAGAAAGAAAGATTCTTCAACATCTCCCTGTTTGCCTTCCTGGAAGTACAAAGCCAAGTGACGGGGCAGCTCTGGTGGGGGACGGGCATGCTCAGTGTACTAGCCTCTGGCTGACCTCTAGGTCAGCTTTGTAGGGATGATTCTTTAGTGTGTGTCTTAGTCAGGGCCACTGATGCTGTGATGAAACAACATGACCCAAAGCAACCTGGGGAGGAAAGGGTTTATTTATATTTCATATAACAGTTACATCATCAAGGACATAGAAGGCTGGACCTCACACAAGGCGGGAACCTGGAGGCAGGAGCTAATGATGAGGCCGTGGGGGAGCGCAGCACACCACCAGAAGCTTTTTAGTGGGTTTCTCTCTATGGAGTCCTGACAAATGCAGCTCAATTACACAATGGAAGGCGGACCAATACATGCATGTCATTAGCGAACAATCCTTCATCATGTGTCCTTTCACGTGTTTGCTTTAGCAGAATATCCTCTCTCCTGTGTCTGCTTCAGTGAAACATTCCTTCATGAATCTGCCTTAGTCTTTCACCTGCGTCACCTTCAGGAAAACATTCTTTTACATTGTTGTTTGCCCAGCAAAAACAACATCTAACACAACTGACTTTGCAAAGAGCCCTTAAGTTTCCACTTCACCCCTATTGAACAAGCAAACAAAACAAAACAAAAAAAGATAATATGTTGAGAATAAATGAGGTAAAGTGGAGAGATCTCATTGGGGAGTAAACATACGTATTCAATCTAATGTGACCGAAGACATGGTCTGTGGTGTGTGATGTCCCATGTTGCCTCAGCCGAGCTTCTCATCTGGACAGATGCTTGTTGGTATCCTCTCCTTAACTCCAAGATTCATCGTGAAGCCCTCTCTACATCCCCATCTCTACTCAACTTAAAGGAGGCACCTTTTATACAATTGAGCAAAGTTTACAACATGAGAAAAGTCCAAGGATACTCACAAACCTAGCAGGTTCAACAAGCACATTGCACCTGTTCTCCTGGGTGAACTACACTCACTTGTGAAGATTTATACTAGACTTTTTCTTTTACATTTTACTTGTGTGGGGGCATATATGTACTGTATGCACTATAGTAGGCATCTGAATATCAGAGGATTACTTCTGGAAATCAATTCTCTCCGTCCACCATGTAGGTACTGCTGAGCCATCTCACCAGCCCAGATATCTATCTATCCATCCTGAAACTCATTCTGTAGACCAAGCTGGCCTCAAACTCACAGCCTCTGCCTCCCAAGTACTGGGACTAAAGGTGTATGTCACTAGGCCCAGCAAGATTTCTCCTTTTAACTTTTAAAATTGTTAACAGTACAGCATCTGGTGGTGTTTCCTCCTAGATGCAGGAACATGAGTATCTGAAAGTAAATGCATGCCCGTAGATAGTTACAATCGCAATGCCACGAGACACCCAACACAAGGTGAACAGCTTGCTGGGGATCTTTCTTCACGTCTCCTGTCAAGGTTTTTAAGCTACTAATTTTATATTAAGAGAGAACTCCATGAGCTGGAGAGATGGTTCAGCAGTTAAAGAGCACTGACTGCTCTTCCGACAGTCCTGAGTTCAAATCCCAGCAACCACATGGTGACTCACAACCATCCATAAAGAGATCTGATGTCCTCTTCTGGTGTATCTGAAGATAGCTACAGTGTACTTACATATAATAAATAAATACATCTTTGGGCCAAAGTGAGCGGGGTCAGAGCGAGTGGGGCTGGAGTGAGTGGGGCCAGAGAGAGAAGAAAAAGACAGCTACTATGTACTTACATGTAATAAATAAATAATAAAAAAAATTAAAAAATAGCCGGATGGTGGTGGTGCATGCCTTTAATCCCAGTACTTGGGAGGCAGAGGCAGGCAGATTTCTGAGTTCAAGACCAGCCTGGTCTACAGAGTGAGTTCCAGGATAGCCAGGGCTACACAGAGAAACCCTGTCTCAAAAACCAAAAAAAAAAAAAAAAAATAAAATAAAATAATAATAATAATAATAATTAATTAATTAAAAAAAAGAGAGAGAGCTCCACAAAATGCTTGAAGATGTCAATTCTATTTTACAGATTTCTGGTGCAGCCTGTCTCTGACAGCTGAAGAAGCTGTTGGGTAGAACGTGTGCGGAACGCAAGGCTGAAGCACTGTTTTCTACCATT
Organism: Montemys delectorum; assembly: GCA_019843815.1. Lineage (NCBI taxonomy): Eukaryota > Metazoa > Chordata > Mammalia > Rodentia > Muridae > Montemys > Montemys delectorum. The sequence goes on along the minus strand of JADRCD010204863.1, from coordinate 593 downwards.
GGCCCACGCCAGAAGAGTCCTGGGCTTCAGTTCTAATGACTCCCCTCCACCCCCCGTGACGCTGTCACCTGACACAGTGCTGATGAAGATTAAGTAATTCACATCTGTTAATGTCATACTCCTCTAGTCAGGATGGGGCTGGGTGCTGGCAAACGGGGCCATAGTCCAAGACACACGCTCTGTTTCCCATGTTGGAAAGTAATCACAAGGAGTCTTCCTTCTCCAGAGCACGTACTGATGCTTCGGAGCACGTGGGATGCTTCCCATTAGTGCTGATAGGGTTGACTAACTGTGGAGTCGTGCCTAGCACCGCACAGCAGCAGCAGGGAGAAGCTGCAGGGCGGTACCCACAGCTCTGGGATGAAACGCTTACTTGTAAACACTTATCTGGGGAACAATGACTTTAAAAGAGGGAATCTGGCTCCTAAGTGTTCAGAAGAAATTCAATTTTTCAGTTTGGTAACAAAAACACTCGTGTCACCTGGCTATTTGACTTTCAGTGACTTATGCCAAGAAAATAAGGTCAGATGCAGTTATGAGAATGTCTGTGTCGGTGTTGTTTACAATAATACAGATTTTTTTTTTTTTTTTTA
>JADRCD010204861.1:0-21308 GCA_019843815.1 Montemys delectorum | reverse complement strand
TCTCTCTCTCTCTCTCTCTCTCTCTCCTCTCTCCCTCTCTCTCTCTTTCTGTGTGTGTAGACATTACTTTGTATGGAACAGTGAGAGAAGAGTGTGCAGAACATGTGTGGAGATCCAGGCATCGCAGAAGTTTCCAGGCAGCCAATTAACAAAAAGACTAAATGGTTCTTCTGGATGGTAAAACAATTATTGTAAACTCTTTCAAGTATAAATTTTCCTTATTCTAAGCAAATATTCATTTTCATATCAAATTCCCAAATTCTCAAATTTATTAGCCCCAGGTTTGCCAGACTGTGACTCTACTGATGCCCTACTCTGTTTTGACCTGTCTTGTTCTGTTTGTCTTTGGATGCTCTGAGACTCCTGTGTGATTTGTTACCACTCCCAATCATCAAAACACAAACCTAAGAAGACCTGTTGATTCCTGCTCTCATCTCCTCCCAGAATTGGTCTGCTGTGTCAGGAACTAGGCAGTGGGCATCTGAGTTCCAGGAATCTTGTTTTGTACTTATTGATCCCAAGAAAATGACTTATGTTTTCATTGTTTTGGGCCATAAAAGAAGGCTGACCGTACATACTTTACAGCATCATTGAGAAGCTGAAGTGACTTACAAGTGCTGAGACAATGCCTGACAGTATTCCCAGCAAGTCTCACATACAGTAAGTCCTTGATAGAGGTTGAATTAAAGAGTTTGCAATCCTGTTGGAAAGAAAGATTCTGAGGTCATGGGTATGTCAAATGGGGGCTTCTAAATCAAGGCCATTCATCGTTCTCAAACTGTGTGATTTGTTGGAGAGAAAATAGGATTTTTATTACCTAGAGTGAATCTTCAATGAAGCTCACTAACTGTGCTCTTGACAGTGTTTGGAATTTTGTTTGATTCCTTGATTCTTGAAATGTTTTCTGCAAGCACACAGAATGCAAATAGCAACAGCACACTGGCCCTAGACCTTGTGATTATAAGTTCATGGTCATGCTTTTTGACAGTCACCAGCCTATGACATCTTTCTTTCCCCTTTAACAGTATCTATGGTATTGCTATAAATCTCTAGGTTTTTGAAGGACGTTATATACTTGCAATTTTTTATTAACACATCAGTTTGGCCACTTGGAACAAACACTAAGGTGGAAGGTGTTGTGAAGGCTTGGGAATGATTGACAATGACAATCATTTGCTTTAGAGAACAACTGAGCAGATCACCCTTTCCAATTTGGTTGACATCTTGTAAGACTGGGGCGTCCCAATGAGTTCTGTCTTCCGCCTAAGTTGGCCAACTGCCCAGCCTAACACAATCTGAACTTTCTAGCCCCACAATTTTATAAGCTAATGTCTCAGAAATCATTCCCTATGTACAAGAATGTGTTCATATCGCTCAGTCTTCATGGACAAAGGTTACCAATAGCCGAGGATGTTCCAAGTTGCCATATTTATTATACCAAGTAGCATGGCATTTGCATGGAACCTACACACATTTTCATAGATTTGAAAATCTCATTGAGATGACTTTGTTTCTCATACAGTGTGAATGCCCTGCAGGTGGCTGTTCTTTATGCTGCGCCGTTGGGGGAAAATAAGGCTGGGGGTGCTATTACGATGCTACCTGAGCATTTGTGGGCTGCAGCTGGTTGAAATGACAAGCATGGAACCCCTGGGAAAATGGAGCCATCTTCTGCTTCTCTAGAAAACTCTGTCTGACTAGACAGTATTCCAAGCACTCAACTTGAGACTTACCAGGGAGGAAGGATATGCTCACGTCTTCACCCCATCAGTGGGAACTTACTGAGATAAACCCTGGGAAGGAGGCAGGACATGGCTTGTAAAATGACGTGGGAACATAATGGACGCAACTTGTGCTTCCTTGAAAATATCTGGTAGGCACTTTGTTAGTGGCAAGGTAGTGAGTGTCCTTGAACCTCAAAGACATACCCAAGTCTTGGTTAGCCAGAGCTCTTTTTGTGGGGACTCCTGAGTCTAAACGTCAGGGGCTACATGATAAGAAGAGGGTAGATTGTTCCCAAACAGTCCAATCTTCTTCCTTTGCTTTGTCCACAGCCCAAACCGTCAAGTTTTAAGCCTTTTACATTTGTGGAATGCTTCTACTTGCCCTGTGGGGGGGGGGGGAGGATGGGCTTGGACACCTTGTGACTGCTTTGGAAGTGGAAGGGAAGGGAAGAAGAGCCAGAAGGGAAGGGATGAAGTCAGAGCTGTGACAAGCCAGAGAGCTCTGATGATGAGTCTTGGCTCCAGCCTTGCGACTATGGACTGGCCACAGGCAAGTCATGCAACTTCTCTGCACTCTCTCTTGTCACATGCAAAGTGGATGATAACCTCTTTCCTTGAAGGGTTGACCAAAGGAGCCAATGAAATCCTTCACAGAAACACCAAAAATGTGGCCTTAAGGCCATTTGAAGGACAGACGATGCACTGCATGCCAGAGGGTAATTCCAGAATTTTATCCATCTTTCCTATGTGTATTCTTCCCTTAAAGACAGTAGGAAGCTTACCTGCCTTTTAGAAACACATGCAGGCATGCGAGCACGCACATACCCACCCACCCACCCACCCACCCACACACACACACACACACACACACCTCATACTGATTGTTTCCCAGATACGGGTGGTAATGCTTCAGGAACGAATAAACTAACAGTCCATCTCTAAAGACCATCTCTGTGTAAGATCCATTTCTCTCTGTCTCTGCCTTCTTTCTCTATATAAACATCCTTCCTTTTTTTCCTTATTTTCTTTATATTTTGATACAGGGTCTCACAAAGTTGTTCCGGCTAGCCTTGAATTCACTCTGTAGCCCCTCAAGGCTTTTTAACTTGTGATCTTCTTGCCTTGGCCCCTGGAGGAGCAGCTAGGATTACAGGTGTGCACAGGCGCAGATCCTTTTCCTTATCAGATGCCAATCAACTTCCCAGGACAGCTGCTATGGGATTCACAGAAACAGAGCAGCTCAATCTCTGAGTGAAGGAGCAAAGCCTTTGGGGTCAAAAAGATGACCTGGAGTCCTTATGCACAGTCTCAGTTCTCTTCCTGCATACAGGGTAATCACACTTGCCTTATTCACACTTTCAGATTTGTACGAAGTGGATGCTTGTCTTACTTTCATTGTCCTGAGTCCAAGTCTTTTTTTTTTAGGGATTTATTTATTTTATGTATATGAGTACATTGTAGCTGTCTTCAGACACACCAGAACACATCGGATCCCATTACAGCTAGTTGTGAGCCACCATGTGGTTGCTGGGAATTGAACTTAGGACCTCTGGAGAAGCAGTCAGTGCTCTGAACCACTGAGCCATCTCTCCAGCCCCGAATCCAACTCTTACTGACTCGGATGTTAAATCAACCTCTCTCTAACTACGGAGGACCTGTAGCCTTCTTTCCAGCACCGGCCATGTCTAGGTCTGTTTGGATAAAGATGTGGTGGGGAGTGGAGAGGCTCCAGCATTCCTTGGAGGACCATACTGTAGAAGTACAGGAGGCAGAACAGACTCTGTAATTGCTCGTGATGCTGTTCCTCTTCTTGCCAGCGCATGCTCTCCACCAGCCTCTGTCATCTTGCAGGGCAGGGGCTGAGTTTTGGGGCATAAGACCCAGGATCGACTCGGGTTTCTGAGACTAGGTATTTTCATCAGTCAGGGGACACAGGCACTTGTCCAATACCAAGCTGTCACCCACCCCCACAGCCAAGACAGTCAGCTAGGGGCATCTCATTCTTCTATCCTTGGAGGGTTAGAGGGAACTAGAGCCCATAGCTTTCACTCTGGGACACAAAAGGCAGCCATGGTGGAGTTGAAAGGTTAAGAAGAAAAAGAAGGGCAGGCTCCCAGGGACCTGCTGCTTCTCCAGCTGCCATCTGCTGGGGTCCCAGCCATATCCTCCTGTGAGGAGGACCACCCCCTTTTCCCCCCTCTAATCCCGTCCCATGCTGTCCTTGAATCAAGAGTGATTCAATGACCCTAATCGACTGTCTCTGGTGTAGGTATTTCCAACTTGCTATATTAATCTGTTATTTGTTTTTTTCCCCTTTGTGGGTTATAGATTGTATGGGCAGTAGGAAGGTACACTCATGGCCACATACACTTCTTCTGCTCACTCTCAGAGGCAGGGACAGTCCTGCCTGATCTGAATCAAATGTAAGAGGCATCCATTTTGTTGACACTGACAGATGCTGGGACCCAACAGAACAACAACAACAACAAAAAATCCTGAAAACAGGGGCATTAAGAGAGAGAAAGAAGAAAATAGAAAAATCAAATAGGACTTCTCATTCAGAAGGGATCTCTGAAGAAGTGTGTTGTGTAACAGTCCCCAACCACCCACCCAGGCATCCCAGCGCACAGTGACGTTCCTTAAACAGGAAGGTAAACAACTCAAAACACCTTCAGGAAGTCCCTGAAACTGACTAGATTCTCTAGGCCCCCTCCCTGCCAGAGTAAGCAAGAGCTGGGAGTCCCTCTCAGAGGAGCTAAGTGGAAAATGAAAAAAAAAAAAAAAAAAAAAGACTCTGAAGCCAGATCTGGAAGAAATGCAAAGCTGCCAAGCTGCCTGGAAGAGGCTAAGACCAGCTGAGGCACCTGGAAAGGACCCTCTCCAGCCTGTTGACTTGCCTGCAGGCTGTGCAGTGTGCTCCAGGTTCCCGAAACTTTGTGAGCCAACACAGGGCCTTGTGATGCAGCTGACTTTGAGTCATTCCTGTTCCTGTAAGCAACCCTTCACCCGTACTCCCATAAATAAACCAATAAACCTCATTTTTCACCAAATTGGACTTTGGCACTATCTGAACTTTGGTGTATTGTGGGTTCCCCATCCAGCATGAGTAGACTTGTGTTAGTTCCAGGAGGCAGTTGCCGACGCAGAAGGCTTGGAAGAAGTGGGCTCCTTGAGAGGGAAGTAGGAGGCCCTAGGAAAAGCATGACAGTAAGCAGAAGTAGGCTAGGCGCAGGGGATCTTTTCGAGTTGTTTGGGTAGCCATAGAAGGGACGGCCTAAAGAGAAGAGGAGAGTGTTTAGGATTCCTCCTGAAGTATTTGCGCAGCGCCAGTGATGGCTGGTTGCTGTGAGACTGTAGTCAGAGAGGGGTTGGGGGGGATGGGAATTCCCTTTCACTGAATGGACTTCTGAATCTTAACAGTGTGGGCCTTTGAATTTAGAAAAAAAAAAAAAAAGAATAGGGCCAGAGAGATGGCTTAGTAGGTAAAGATGCTTGCTACCAAGCCTGATGAGCTGAGTTTGATCTCACACATGGTAAAAGGAGAAATTGACCTCCCCAAATTATTGTCTGATCCCTAGATGTATGTTATGGTATGCAAATGTGCACAAATACCATATACACATATACAAAGACATAAATGTGATAAGAATACTTTAAGAAGAAAAAATAGCCAATAAATAAATCCACAAATAAAGAAATAGGAGTAGATTCAGAAGAGTTCATTATAGTGAGTGAAAATATATCAGCAATGCTTAGATTGGGAGAGGATTATTTTCCTGGGTTATAATGTTTTGTTAAGTCCTACAGAGATTTCAAACTTGGTCATTTTGGCTACACCACATGAAATTGCTATATTTGAAATTGGCAGTAGCAGGGTTATTGATTTCACTTTGCTTAATTTGGGGTTTCTCAACATTGGCATGGATGACGTTTTCATAATCCCTTGTTGTACTGTGGGTAGTCCTCTGTGTAGGACACTTTAGCCGAATCCTGGACTCTACCCACTAGAAGCAGTGACATGTCCCTGGCGGTAATAATCTTCAATTTTTTAAAAATGTCTTTAGCAGTCCTGACAACATACTCTGAGGAACTGAGTATAAAATAAAAACACAGGGCTCTTGTACAAGCATTTATTAAGAATTTCAAGACAGAAAACTGGAGATGTGGGTTTGTGATAAAGCCCTTGCCTGACATTCCAGGATTATGCATCTGGGCTAGGGAGGGGCTCACAGAGGGCTTGCTTTCTGGCGACATAGGTATTATCCCTTGACCCAAGTAAAAAGCCAGATGTGGTGACACATCTGTAATCCCAGGACTGCTACTTCAGGATGGGAGGCAGAGATAATCTCACCTTTTTAAGCCACCATACCCATGCACTCAGAGACATAGAGCAATTTAAGGGGGGAAAATAAAGAATAAAGTTGCAGGGAATCTAAACTACACACACACACACACACACACACACACACACACACACACACACACACGAACATGCACGTGCACACGGTGTTAACTGACAAAAGACTAGGACGGCAGCCATATCTGGCCTGCCACCTGTTTCAGTAAATAACGCTTTTCTGGAACACAGCCATACTTTGTTGACATATTGGCAGGGGCTGCTTTTGTGTCATAACGACATTAATTGAGACATTGCTCCAGAGACTGTATGGCCCAGGAAGCCTAAACTATTTATAACAAAGTTTGCCAATGCTGTTCTGGATGATTGAGTTTTTCATCTGTGGTGGTAGAGGATGCGGAGTCAGCTAGAACCCTCTGGGCGTGGTGGATCTCTCATCCTTCCTACCCATAAAGCTACAGGAATTAGGGTTCTTGGTGGGAGGTAAGAACTTACTTGAGCATGAGAAAGAACAATGTATCAGAACGGCAAGGAGCGTGGAGCAGGCAGCTCACAGAATCAACAGTGGCTCAGTGCAGTGCGTCAAGTAGATAAGGAGGAAAGGCATTGAGCTCTTCTGTCCAGTTGGTGCGCTTGAGTGTAAAGAGACTTTCCTGGGTTGGGTGAAAGGTACAGTGCATGGTAATTTTCCTGTTATCCAGACAGGCTCGCTCCATTCTTAATATGCTTCTGCACTTTACTGTTTTTCATTTAAAAACCAAACCACTTCTTAGGGGAAGTGTTTGAAAGGAAGGAGGTTTGATGGCAACTCAAGTCGCTTTGCATGAGTAATAATAATTATGATGATGATAGTTTCCTGCCTAAGCCTTCTCAGTGGGTAATATTTGCAAATTAAACACACTATAAAATATTCAGCCCCTTGCTACAAACTCCGGTGATTTGCATAATCCCCTTGCCTGGGCTTTGGAGTGAACTATTCCCTAATTAATTATTTAATTCCCATCTGTACAGTGTGAACAAGCTAATGAAATTCCAGCAGGCTGAGAAAAGCAGAGTCTCCCCCTTTGGAGAAGGGTCCTGGTTTCCCCAGGCATGGGCCCTTCCAGCCAGGAGTCACTTCCCAACACACCCAGGACTAATTGTAGATCTGGCTGGTTACAGAAAATGCTCTGACCTTCTTGTAACCCAGGATTCCATGGGGCTGGCTTCAGCGCCACACCACACACAGCTGGGCTACAGAGGACTCACCAGTTACATGTCTAATATGGCTTTATAAGGAGATTTTCATAGCCGTCCTAGGTTTGGTTTATGGACGGCCCCTAAGGCTCCTGGCTATTCCCTTATTACTTCATTTTTGGGTGCGTTCTTCCCCCCCTCCCCATGGGGCAAAACAATTTTATTCTCTAGTTATTTAGCAAGGAGTTCAAAACCCATTTTAATTTCTTCCTTACTTCAAAATTTTGGATAAACCAATGATACCCTCTTGGGAGCCCTGGGAATATAGGCCCAGGGCACTTATAGGAGGTGGGTAGGTGGGCTGGGTGAGGAGGAACATTGGTGGTTAGGAGCAGCAGGGAGCCTTGAGGTCATAGCTGTAGGACAGGAGGAGTCAGTGTAGTGTGGGCCACCCAGGTGCTTCTTGTTTAGGGTTAGTGTCTCAAATTAAAAACACAGTAACAGAGGGCTCAGCCAACAGCTCAGGCAGCAAAGTGCTTGCTTTGCAAGGAGGAGGACCTGAATTTAATTTCCACAAACCATGCAGAAAGGAAGGAAAGAAGGAAGGAAGGAAGGAAGGAAGGAAGGAAGAAAGAAAGCTGGGTGTGGTAGCATGTGCCTGTAATCCCAGCCTTGGAAGGTGGAGGCAGGCAGATACTTGGGAGTCACTGACCAGCTAGTCTAGACAGTTGATGGAGTTCCCAGCCAATGGAACACCTTGTCTCAAAAAAAAAAAAAAAAAAAAAAAAAAAAAAAAAAAAGGCAGTGTCTGAGGAATAGCACCAAAGGTTGACTTCTGGCCTCCACCTGTACACACACACACACACACACACACACACACACACACACACACTCACTTGTGTTGAGGTGTCTTTGAATGAACCAATGAGATTTACTCCTCTAATTGCTGCAGGCTAAGCTCTCTTAGGGTCCTGTGGGTGTGTCCAGATTCTCTTCACCCACATCCCCTGAGATTTTCTGTTAGGATTGCACTCTGATTCAATGGGTGTAGAGGGCCAGGTTCCCACCATGTCAGTTAACTCATAGCTGTTGCTATTGTGTGGTATGGAGAGCTTAGGAGACCTTTCTGTGAATATGGTAGAAATCTAAGTCACAAACAGTGAATGTGACAGAGTGCTCTGCTCATGTGTACGCCTCCAGATTTGGATGAATGGGCGTGTACAGCAAGGAGTGGAAGAAAGGAGGCTTTACACTCTCTTTGACTTTGAATCAGTGTGTGTATGTGTGTATGTGTGTGTGTGTGTGTGTGTGTGTGTGTGTGAACACATAAGGAGTCCAGAGTTAACCTCTAGTCATTTCTCAGGTACTATCCACCTTGTTTGTTTGTATGTATGTGTATTTTGATTTGGATGGCTAGATCCTTGAATGTAGACTCTGTTATAGAGAGGGCTGTGTAATGTGTAATGGAGATGTGGAAGGGTCAGCCTTGTGGGTAAGGTGCTCAAGTGGGGCTTCATGGAGTTGCTGAGCTGAGACTTGGAGGAAAAATTGGACTTTGCCAAGAGTTTCAGATGATATAAAGCTGCTGGCTAATTAGTGCACACAGGCTCCTCAGAGGGTCTGCTGGGCGAGGACTCCTGGGCTGTAGATTGCTTCTGAGGCTGTGGGACAAGGAGGCCTCGAGCCAGACTGTCAGGCAACCCTCCAGTGCCTGGTGGATGCTGACAGCAGAGCCTGGCTTGGCACGTTCACTCTGCAAGGCTGATGTTTCCCTGATGAGCCTCCTTTGTGACTGGGGAGAAAGGAGGCAGAGCTAATGGGGCCTTGAGGAGCAAGTTCCAGTCATGAGTTAATATGACAGTCAAGATAGAGTTAAAGACAGGCTTGTGGCCCTTTCCATCTGGAATCATTGCTCAGCATTGATGACTGGAGAGAATAATGTAATCTGATTGTTCCATTGGGTCATTTCTGGGAATATGAAGACATTTTTCCCAAAACTGGAAGTCTGTGTGTATTGAGAGAGGATTTCAGGGCTTGGTCCTGTATCCTCCATTAGCCTGCCTGAAGGACTCCCATTTCCAGGCTCCCTGTACTACAGTGGAAGCAGGGTCCCAGTGTAACCGCTCTGATAAGGGACTTGCTTCTTTTCTGCACTGGACTGTGCTGGGGTCGGAGATTCGTCTGCAGCTCCACGCAGCTGCCGCTCACTGCCTCTAGCTCCGCAAACATCTTCTGGGGAAGGAATGCTGAGAATTTCCCCTTTCCACCATGTCAGCTCATCTGGCCTGGGCCTGGCCAGTCCCCTGGGAGTGCAGTGGATACAGCTGGAGCAGGGTGGAGTTCGGGTCACTGAGCAGGGAGCCTGGGGGCCTCTTGTCCTGCTCAAAGGCCTCAGCGGAGCAGGCTTGACCAATGTCAATGACTCTCAGGTGGGACAGTGATGGGTCCAAGCCTGAGAAGTCAGTGGGAAGGGAGCTAGGCCAAGGGAAGCACCACTGTGTGCCTGAATCCCAGGACCAAACCTCTGCATTCTTCAGTATTCACTACTAGGCTGGAGAACTCCAAGATAAAGAAGTCATTGCTGTTGGGAGGACCGTGTTTGAGAGCAGGTTCAGAGGTTACTTTAAGGTAGTTATTTGTACAATGTACCTATGGAGGCCAGAGGTCAACCTTAGATAGGTACCACCTCCACCCTTTTGTTCTGAGATAGGATCTCTCAGTGGTACCTTTAGGTTGCTGATTAGCTTGGCCAGCGAGCCCCACGTATCCTCCTGTCCACTTTCCTGAGATGGCAGACGTGTCTGTTTTTATTGCTCATTTTCTTTTGTTTCTAGGTGGATATTGGGGATTCGACTCAAGTTCTCACACTTGTGTGGGCAGTGCTTTAGGAAACAGTGCTAACTCCAGCCCCCACTCCTTTTTTTTTGTCTTATTTGAAGAAACAATATTCTGGATGCAAAAATCAAGGACAGGGTCCTACAAGCCGCTCTTGCAAGGGAGTGAAGCCCATGGCAGGTTGGGGTCACTTCAGACTCTATTGTTAGCAGGCTGAACATCTATTGGAAGCTACCGAGTTGCACTTTAGTAGGTAACTTGAGAACTTTCCATTGCTGAGACACGGCAGGGCCAGCGGGAAAGTAATGTGGGACAGAGTGGGCCACAGGCCGGGAGGGCTTGGTATGTGAAGGCTGTCAGCAGGACACTTCAATGTCAGAAAGAATAAGATCACTAAAAACATTGAATGCAAAGTTGCAGGATATGGCAGACAGGCCACCAGACCTATGACTTCTGTCCGTGCTGACAGGAAAGCACATCCAGAGAGAGCTGGGGGCAGAGTTTGGGTTGCTGGGGGTTGAGGAGGTGCCTCAGGTGACGTTCATGAGCGCCCCCCCCCCCCCGGCAGATGACTGTACCAGATTAGCGTTATAACAAAATGAGCAGATTCACTTCGGAGCTCTGTCGCTCTAGCACCAGTAGATTACAGCTGTGTGCATAGAACTCTCTCTATAGGTCTGGATTTAAGTGTGAGCCATATTGCCCCTGGGCAGAGAAACTCATAGAGAGCCACCCAACTCTGCCTCCCAAGTGCTAGGATTAAAGGCAAGTGCCACCACTGCCCAGCCACATGGACGTCCTAGGAGAAGATGACTGGTTGCCTTCCCAAGCAGCTGGTTTGAAATCTGAGACTCATGTTTCCGAGTCTCATGTTTCTTCATCCCTTAAGACCCAGGTGTGATTTTGACCTGTTAACATGACTGAAACAACTGTAGACTAAATTGTAGCGAAAGTAAAGCCTATTGCTCCGGTTTTAAACATAAGCCTTTGGAAACTGGCCCAGCAGACACAAGTGGGTGGTGGGTGGGTTCCTCTCCTTGTTCTTTGGTTCTTGCACCTTGCACTGAGGTGTATGTATAAGGGGGCTGGGCTTTCTTCTGCTCTGTACCAAGAATAGTACCTTCCCGGGGCTGGTTAATCTCTGTTGTCAACTGGACTGGATTTAGAACCGTCCTAGAAATACTTCAACAGGTGTCCATGAGAATATTTCCAGGAGGGTTTAACTGAAGAGGGAAGATCCACCCTAATGTAGACAGCACTATCACACGCTCGGGGGATCCAGACTAATAAAAAGGAGAAAGCGATAACAATAATAATAATAAAAAAAGAAGTGTCAGCATTTGTATCCACTTCCTGGTTGTGAACACACGGTGACCAGCTGCCTCATGTTCCCGCCACTATGCCTTTCCTGCCACGAGGAACCGAATCTCTTCTTTAAAGCTGAGCCTGAATAAACTGTATTCCTGAAGATGCTTTTGTTGGCTGTTTTTGTTACAGCAAGGAGAAAGTAGGGGACACAGCCCTCTAGAACCTAAGGATCTGGGTGGCTGCAAGGACACGGGAAACATCAGGAGCAGCGAGTCTTATAGTGTGGGGAAATGGCTGGCCCCTGCCTGCAAGGGGTCAGCAAGGTGCTTTCCTGCCAAGCTGGGCAAATGCCTGCTGGACAGGTCGGAGGAGGGTAGACATTGCCAGGCAGCCCGTTCTTTCCTTTTCTTGTGGTATTGCTCATTGGTACCCACTCTGATCTTCTTTTAGGTGGTGGACTCTCTTCCTCTCTAGGATAATAACAAGCCTACTATGCAATAATTACATGACTTAGTTTTCACGATGATTTGCATGCTCTGACTCATGATGCTTTCTTTCCAAGAGGTCTATCCTAATCCCCCCCTACCCAGCTGTGGCCACTTTCTACTATATCTCGTTACATGGAAAGTTTCCTTAACAAAACAGTGTATTTACTAATGTTCATTTCCCTGGGACAAAAATCACAATCTTGAAATCTCCATTTTTTTTTTTTTTAAAGAAAATTCACTTGGAGAACCAAGCCCTCTTGGGCGCAGCTTCATTAATTTGCCCTAACTGCAGCCTGTGATTGAGGAATACTTGTTTCAAATCATGAGTTTCGTTGCCATCAGAGGGTGTCTAAGTACTCCTGGCACACATGCTGTTAGGGAGATCAAAGACACTCAGGATTCCTGCATTTGTGAGTGTGAGCTGGGGAGCCAGGAAGGCTTCAGAGACTTGCCCCAGATATGTGGTGGACCCTGGCCTCCTCAGCTGGAGAGCTGGCAGATGGGCAAGCATTGAGAAATAGCAGACTGGTGGGAACAAACACCTTTGAGGCAAACCCAGTGGGAACTGTGCTGCATGGGCAACTTCGTCATGAATATAGATCTGTGCTGGCCTGTGCATTATTTATCCAGCTGGGCCCATTACCACTTCAATAATTTAAGGCAATTTATTACTGCGATAACCTGACCGATTGTAATCAATAACTGAGAAGCTGAGAATCCAATTTAAATGGCATGAGGGCCCCAGCTGTTTCTCCTGTGCTAGAACAATGCCTCCCTCCCTCCTTCCTTCCTTCCTTCTTTCCTTCCTTCCTTCCTTCCTTCCTTCCTTCCTTCCTTCCTTCCTTCCTTCCTTCTTTCCTTCCTTCCCTACCCCTCTCTCCCTCCTTCCCTCCCTCCCTCCTTCCCTCCCTGCCTCCCTCCCTCCTTTCTTATCCCTGAAGAATCTGCAGATATGTCTGCTGAAGAGTCCTCGGGGCTCTTGTTGTCCAGCCCCGGAATGCACTTGGAAGGTTACGTTCATTATTGCTGCTCAGAGTGAGGTGCACAGATTGGCTGTTTCTACCAGGCTTCAGCACAAGATGCACCATCCAGACCAGTGGGTCTTAACCTTCCTAATGCCGTGACCCTTTAATACAAGTTCCTCATGGTGTGGTGACCTCCAACCGCAAGATTATTCTGTTGCTACTTCATAACTGTAATTTTGTTAGAATTAGTGAGTCATAATATAAATACTTGGTAGGCAGGAGACCTGATATGCGACTCCCGTGAAAGGGTCGTTTGACCCTCTCCCCTCCCAAAAGCTAGACTTTGTTAGCAATGTAAAGTTTCCAGACTGGCTACATTAGGAACTCTGGGCTAATTCCAGAAAGCTGTGATCTCACAAACCTACCAGGTGATTCCTAAGGCAGCTCAAGCTTGAGGTGGGTTGGATTTGGGCAGGAGTAAGTATCGGAGTCATGGCTGAAAGTCAAGCAGGGTTCAGTTTTAATATTTATCAAGGCTGCTTTTGTTGCAGTTCCCAGCATTACGAGCAGCTAGTTACACAACTTCTCCATCGTGAGTACAAACCACACCCCCACATCTTCCAGCATCTTCCCTGCATCCATCGACGGCACCTTCCATCCTTTCAGCTCTCCTCCATACAAGCATGCCTCCCACATTCCATCTTCCAGGAGAAGCTTGGTTTTTGTGTGCATATTGCAAATGGCAGAACCGACAAGAGTGCCATTTATTGTAGAACATGTATACTTCATCTGATCATGTATTCCAAACAACCAACTCTGACATCTCTTCCAATCCCCAAAGAAATCGGAAGGAGTTCAGCACATCGGGTTTTCTGAGCAGTTCTTGGTTACTCCCTGCTCTCTTGTGACACGGGAGTGGCTCTTACTTCAATAATGGAATCAATAGTCAGCTTCATTTTTCATCATTTGGAAGTAGGCAGCATCTTTTACCAGCCCAAACATGTACAAGAGCAGCTGCTTCGGGTACTTGAAAAATGTAGCATTGGTGAAATTGACCTCACGTACTATACAACTCAGCGATGCTTTTAGTATGCCCCCAGTTAGTACTAGGCAGCCATTTTTTTTGATCAATTTTAAAATGTTTTCATCATCACCAACAATACAATTCTATTTTTCCCTGTAGCCCCAAGCATCTGTGAATCGGTCTTTATTGTTGAATTGTTGATTGTAGATACAAACTATATTGCATAAAGGTGGAATTGTACTTTATGTGGCCTGCTGTAACCAGCTGATTTAGTGCAGTATGTTCTTGGGGTGGGAGTCATCTTTGCTATGGCGTGTGCAGGGTTTCTTTTATATGGCAGAACCCAGGCATGCCATGTTACCACCTCTCCACCTCCGTGGCCCTCCTCCCCATGTGTCTTACTTCTGTATTCTGTTGATAGTTTGAAATTAACAGTTATTTACAGTTAATTTCAATGTCTGCTTCTTTCCTGGCTTGCCAGTCACCCTTTCTTTATTTCTATCCTGCTTTGTCCATATCCTTAGGCCCCATAGAGGGAAGCAGCCCCGGGCATAGGGAGTGGTAAGCAGTCTCAGTGTAAGTGCTCGGCTCCCAGCTTGGGGAGCAGTCATAGTAGGTGGTTTACCTCTGTCCTTGTAAACCCCCAGGAGCTTTGCTCATAGCACAGGTGGTAGCACAAGAGAAAATGATCAGTCACGCTTGAGTTGCCCCCACCACAAGAAGCGTATGCCCAGCGTTAGAACAGTACTTGTCAGTAGCTCCCCGAGTTGTGGGTTGAGAGATGCATTGTGTGAGCCATCAGTAAGGGTCTTTACTGTGTTCTTTTTGTCTGACTTCTTCAACGTTATGGAAGAATTCATTTCGCTCCTTCTCTCTTCCCCCTGCCCCTTTGACAGTGTCTCTATGCATAGCCCTGAGTGTCCTGGAGCTCACTAGGTAGAATAGGCCAGCCTTGAACTCACAGAGATCCACCTGCCTCTGCTTCCCTGTACTGGAATTAAGGTGTGTGTTACAAGGCCCAGACTTAAAAGAATTTCTTTCATTTAAAAAAAAAAGATTTATTTATTTTATGTATATGAGTACACTGTAGCTGTCCTTAGACACAGTAGAAGAATGGATTGGATCCCATTATGGATGGTTGGAAGCCATCCATGTGGTTGCTGAGAATTGAACTCAGGACCTCTGGAAGAGCAGTCAATGCTCTTAACCGCTGAGCCACCTCTCCAGCCCTAAAAGAATTTCTTTTCTTTCCTATTTTTTTTGTTTGTTTTTTGTTTTTCGAGACAGGGTTTCTCTGTGTAGCCCTGGCTGTCCTGGAACTCACTCTGTAGACCAGGCTGGCCTCAAACTCAGAAATCTGCCTGCCTCTGCCTCCCAAGTGCTAGGATTAAAAGTGTGTGCCACCACTGCTCTGCTAAGAATTTCTTGCTGTGGGGACTTGTGGAATATTTCTAAGCACCTGTTCCTCCACTGTCCCTAGCATTGTATTGATCTAAGAACGTGAGCCTCAGAATGAATTGGCTCCAAATAGAGGGTGAAAGGACCCCAGTTACATCACCTCATACAGGAGAACATGGAGGCTTCAATACATGCGCACCACGACCTGTCTGAGACCTTGAAGGGTGTAGGCTTGGAGCAGAGACTGGGGGTCTGATCCTCCTGATGAACGGTCACCCCTCTTTCAAAGTACAAGAAATCTGAAATTGTTAAAGACAGCAATACAGCTCCTTCAAAATCCTTTCGGATTTCCGTCGGAAGTAAGCCCGTCTCTTGACTTGGAAACTCTGGAGCTGTCGTGTTGCCGACTTCTTTGCGGGTCAGCACACGCCATCATACTTTTGCCTTAGTCTCTAAGCCTATTTTTGCTTTTAGCTCAGGCTCTCCCTCCCAGCCTGAGCTTCTGACTTGTATGACTGGTTGCTCTCTGCATGTCGGCCGCTGAGCATCTCAGCTGTAACATCCAGCTCAGAACTGCAAAATGAATGCTCTCCCTACTCAGCTCTTCCCATCTCAGAAATAGCATGTGTTCTGTTGACTGCTCAAGTGGACAAGCACGGAGACATCTTGACCCTTTCCTTTCTCCTTTCTTTCGCCATCTGCCAGGATGTCACAAACAAAATATAAATCAGATAAAGTCGTGTGCCAACTCAAAAGCCCTCGGTGACTTTAGGTTGCCCCTGGAATCAAAGCCACACTTAACTGGCTTTGAGGAACTTCACAGACCCTTCCATTGTGGATCACGCTGATACACTGTAGGTAATATAAGGGAACAGGACTGGTCTGTCTTATCTACCTCCTCTGCAAAACCTTGCGCATAGTAGGAGCTGCCACACAGTAGTAGCGCTTGGTTGACTGAATCAATAAATTGCTGATTCCCTTCTTGCCTTGGCTTGCTTCCCCGTTGCTTTGCTTGACTTCTTGACTCTGGAACTGCCACTGGCTGTGGGAGTGAAGGCTGTTCACCCACAGTGATCCCTGTGAGGGCTGCATAAAAATGAGTGCATTAATAAAGGCATGCATTTTATGAGACCTTACCATAAAGCACTACTTGGTGGCACTTTACAGTTTGTTGAGTAGGATCGATGATTCTTCCCTTTCATGCCTATGTCTTTTCATGTGGAAAACTGCAGTCTGAGGTGGAGCCCCAGGAGCTTGAGGGCCTAGCCCCTCCTAGTATTACATCCAGGGGTCATGTGGAGGGTTTTGAAGCTCTCTGTCTTGCAGATTACTTCCAGGTGGTGTGACCTACTGAGAATGTAAAAGGCTGTCACAGTCAGGAGCCACTAACGTTTCTGCATGTGAGAAGAAGAGCAAGAATTAAACCATCAAGTGTCCCTGGCTAATGAGATAGAAGAAAAAAGCCCTTTCTTAAAAGCTGGAGGCTGCCTTTGGAGGTTTGGCTAGGCAGTAGCCTCTGACACTCATAAATACCAAGCCTGTTTCCTGGGTGACCACAGATGATGCATGGGGACAGAGGTTACCTGGGGGTGGGGGGTTCTCTGGGTTACCCTGGGGTAAAGAGGGAGTTTGTACTCTCTCCTCTCCTTTCAGGGGTAGGTTCCCTTTGCACAACTTTTGAGGCACCTTCCTTTAGACTAGAAATGGCAACTTTCCATTGGTTTTGCCGGTTCACCACGGCCCACATTTTCAGAGGTCATTTTGGGGGTCATTAGAGGATTAAGGAAGACTTGATTAACAAGGTTGGAAATGGAAACTCGTTTGCTGATCTTTTAGTTTTTTGAAAGCTAATCATGTGGTGGGGATTCAGCTAGGGGTAATACTTGGAGCTCATATTCCTAAGAAATGACAGCAAAAGGGTTCTGGGGCAAGAAGAGGAAGCATTAGAGGACCGTTCAAGCTCCAGGAGGTATAGAAGATCGTGTGTAACGGTGAGGAGGATAAGGCACAACAGTAGCTGGAACATCCAGGGGCACTGTGTGTACCTGGCTGCCTGTGATATCTGTCAGGTTTGGAAAGTAGACTTGACTCTGGAAGATCACAGTCAGGTGGTGGAGGCTTATGTTGTAAGACACGTCCATGGCTATGGGGTGACAGTCAGATTTGGGGTGGGGATGGGAGGCCAGGCTGTTGTCGTAGTTCATCCAGTGCTGCTGCTGGGTGGAGGGGAGGAGTAGACTAGAGAGATGGAACTTGCAGTGTCAACAGGGAAACAAGCAGTTGAAGCATGATTTTCATGACTATGATTTGAACACATGGGAGTGTTGAGTCAATGGACTGAGCTAGGAGACAGAGTTAATTGACAAGGTTTTGGAAGGATTTATGGGGTTCTGTTTTGAACACACTGATTTGGAGGGACCTTTGGGTTGTCTGAGAATATTGTGAAGGTGGGCAGATCCAATCAGGTTCAATGGCATTGTCACAGTTAGACATATGTTCAGACTTGGAAGCTGTTAGCTCTAGGACAGGGAATTAATTCCACGGTGGATGAGAATGCCCTGAGAGATGACAGAAATGTATGCTGGACCTGGTTAGATAACAGTCTGCATTCAAATGTCACACATTCAGCTTCATGATAATGTTGAAAGAAAAGAGCCAAACTGGTTGTGGTGGCACGCACCTGTAAACCCAGTCCTTGGAGGGCACAGAAGGGATGGTCCTGAGTTTGAGGACATTGTGGGCTCCATATCAAAACCCTGTCTCAAAGAATTAAAATAAAAAGAAAGGAAGGGGGAGAGAGAGAGAGAGAGAGAGAGAGAGAGAGAGAGAGAGAGAGAGAGAGAGAGGTAATAAAAGGAGCTGAATTCTTTGGCTTGGCTTGAAAATATTGCTTTGCATGCTTGAGTGTTAGGTGAACTTTTCCGGGGAAGATAAACAAATGTCTGCTTATTCCAGATAGGACATCAAGACAGACCACAGAAGCAATTCTACCTATGTCTGTTTGGATGAACCAATGACTTTCTGAGAGTTACTTCTGAGAGTTGCATAGGCAACTGGGGAGTAGCCACACCACTGAAGAGAATATCTTTCCTCCAACTGCCTATAAATCTTCAGGCAGGGGCAGGGGCAGGGTTTCGTGGGCTCTTCTACCTGCTAACTCATGATGGAATGATAATAGCTTGGTATTTCAGGAGTGAACACAGCCTGTTGAGAGTTCAAGTGGGCAAGGGCCATGCCATACCTAGAGGACAGCATTCCTGAACACTGGGTTGGCAGAGGCAGCTTCTTGAAAGAAATGGAGTGGGGAGGTTCGTATTTGGTGCAGTGTGGGTATTTGTGAGGCAAACAGATACTAAGCTACGAGATCTTGGTGAATAAATCTTAGGCAACTAGGACCCGGTCATCTGAAGCAAAGGAATGTATTGAGAGACAAGTATATTTACATGGAAATCAGCGGCATGTACCACAGGCTAGGGCTTCTCTCTTTCCTGTGTTCAGAACTACACTGTTCTATTTGGATGGAGGCAGGTGGCTAAAAATACAGAGAGGCATTGATGAGCTGTCAATATTGTCAGGTCATCAGCTTGGCCATCCCCGTTGGGAACTCATTCCAGAGTTCCTTTCTGTAAGGACTGGTGTAGCTATCAGGTAAACTTGGACATCAGATAGGAAAAGAAGCATGCCAAAGAGGTTTTTTATTTTGGTTGGATTGTTTCATTTTCTTTATTTCTTCTTTTCTTTCTTTCTTTTTCTTTTTTCTTTTTGAGACAGAGTTTCTCTGTGTAGCCTTGACTGTCCTGGAACTCATTCTGTAGACAAGGGTGTCTTAGGGTTTTACTACTGTGAACAGACACCATGACCAAGGTAAGTCTTATAAAGGACAATATTTAATTGGGCTAGCTTACAGGTCAGAGGTTCAGTCCATTATCATCAAAGTGGGAGCAAGGTATCATACCAGGCAGGCATGGTGCAGACCGAGCTGAGAGTTCTGCATCTTCATCTGAAGGCTGCTAGTGGAAGGCTTACTTCCAGGCAGTTAGGATAAGGGTCTTAAGCCCATGCCCATGGAGACACACCTACTCTAAAAGGACCACACCTCCTAATAGTGCCACTCCCTGTGCCAAACATATACAAACCATCACAGTGGGATAACCTTAAACTCAGAGATCTGCCTGCCTCTGCCTTCTGAGTACTGGGATTAAAGGCTAGTACAACTGCCCAGCTCATTTTCCTTCTTTAAGTTCTAAGCTGATTCATCCTGAGAAATTGGCAGGGAGGTACTGTTGATTGCAAGAGAAGTGTGAAGAAAGGCCTCAGCTACTTCTGACAGCAGCCCTTGATGGAGAAAAGGGCTTAGGAGATCCTAGGTGTCCCAATAGACATGGGCCCATGGGGCAGGGTACTGGGACATCAATCTGATGAAGCTGTTTGGGGGAGGATGGGCAAGATGTATTCTAAAAGGAATTGTTGAACATGTATCCTAAGGTTAAAGCAAGATCAGGGCTACTTCAGATACTGGAAGGATTATAGGCAAATCTGATAAAAAGCTAAATCAATCCAAAGGGGGCAGGGCGATGTTATCACTTTTTAATCACTGAGAAACTGGGGGTAGATTAGTTTCAGGCATAATTTGATGCAAACATTTAGATGTACCAGAATGTGTCTGTTTTTGCTGGAGTGGAGCCATTTTTGGACAGGCTTTCCCCACCAGAACACTGGTGACCAGTAGGTATGGCTTCTTTCATATTACTTAGTGGCATCAGTTGAAAGAAAGTTCTGGTCCAAAGCCTCAGAATTGAATCTCATTTGTGTCAGTTGGCTCAGTTTTCTACCTCGTACTATTTGGAATGGTGATCCTTTGAGAAAGAGAAGAACCAGAGGACATCACTCTAGCCACAGAGAAGGATGCTCTGATGGACTGACTTGGGCATGTCTTCCTGTGGAGATAGAGAGAGATGAAATAGTCTTTAACCGAATGACATGGGATGGGAATGGGGCTGAGAGCAGGCTGTTTTCCCAAGGAAATATCCCAAGGTTCTGGGTGGGTTGAATCCATAAAAGCAAGACAGTGAGTCTTGCAACAGGGGAGGGAAAGGTTTGGCACATTGTCAGCTTTAAGTCACACTGTAATTCTGGTCTGTCTCTCTTTACAATAGGTCCCTAATAACCTAAAGAGTATGGTCTATCAAGGCTAGATGGGGCCTCTGAGTATCTGCCAACTCTTAGGGTTCAGAATGGGACCCAGGATTCAGATAGAGTGCCTGAGCATTTCCTGTGATCAAGACCTGAGCATAATGATGGACATGAGGATGGCGGATTTGGGGCCATACCAGAGTCACATGACCTAGTGGTGGGCACTCAGGATGGAGGTGAACACTGAGAAGGGAGTCTGGACAGCTCCACCTAGGTTCCACCTGAGTCACATCTTATATCTGTTTTGCACAATAACCTTCCTCTTAGAGAATTAGCTGAGTGGACTTCATGCCTCAAACTATCCTCTGGCTAAGGATGATGGGAAGTGTGGATCTTAGAAGACACATCTAGGACAAATGAGAAGAAGCGTGATTCATCTCAAGGAAGAGGGCTACATTTAGGGTATCTACTTGTGTTGTCATGACAGGCCCAGACTCTGAGATGACTCCTATAGGAGTGGCTATTTGTAAAAAGACATGGGCCAGGAGAAAGGCCTGCACTGCTATTCCCTAGAGGCAGGGGGGAGTGGAGAGTTAGTTGCTACCTGTGACCAGACTGGAGGGCAGACCCTCTACGCGATCTCAGAAGGCTTCAGGGATTTGACAAGAGCCATGATTCTATACCACATGTATGGAGAAGGGTGGGAGTTGAGACTTCATGCATACTCGAAGTGGACACTCGTCTAATACATGATTATTATCATCCTCTTGTTGTGTGGTTATGCATTGTGGGTGAGGTACTCAGGTTCCTGTGAACAACCTCTCACCCATGCCCCTGTAAAGATCTCTAATAAAACTCAACTGGACACACACACACACACACACACACACACACACACAC
>JADRCD010204860.1:0-30081 GCA_019843815.1 Montemys delectorum | reverse complement strand
AGACTAAGTGACTCTCAAAACTGTTAAACACTGGCTTGTGTACTAGCTGCTGACTGGAAATGTGCATGTGGTCTCCCAGTGGCAATGTGAGGGGCAGCCCTTGTATCAGACCAGGCAGTGACATCCATTTGTCTAACTTTACAATCACCATTAAACTATTCATGAGACCTTTTAATAATATTTTCTTCTGTCCTCCAGTGAAACAGAATCTAATAAAAAATATGCATGCAAACATAAACATGTGCATGTACATTAATGTACATATTAATGCACATACAAGTATTTATGCATGCACTGAATCTTATACATGCATATACATGTGTATATGAACACTTGTGTGCATAAATATATGTATATATTTATACATATTATTTATATTTATATATTTATAAAATATGTCCATATATTTTTATATTTATATATATGTACATAAGTCAACATATATTCATGAATAGAAATCCTAAGGAGTTTTCATGAAAACGGAAAAAATTCAAAATATTCAGGGTGACCCATTGAACTGGAGATGAAGGGAGACCCAGGGAGACCCAGGGTGACAGATCAGGTTATGATAACAGAATTTCTTCCTGCTCCAGGGAGGCTAATATTTTGAATCAGTCAAGCCTTAAATGTATGTGGGACCATGAAAGGTAGCTTGGTCTCTGGTTGAGGTAAGGCTTGAAACATCCCAAAACCCTGAAGGGACAGTAGGAACTTTGCCAGTTCCTGGGCATCAGACCCCTGTCACTAGCCACAGCCCCCTCTGCCCCTGCATAGATTTGTGGCTATCAGTCCCATAAGGGCAATGCCCAAGCCTTGCCACATGTAGAGGACATGACCTGTAGTCACTCAAGTCGGCTCAAGATTGATCTCCATTTTAATGAAGTACTTAAAGGCCTTTCTTTAAGAACTTTCCTTCCCAGACACTCCTACCTGCTAAAGGTATTTAACCTCAGGCCTGATAATTAAAAGAGGCAATTCGCATTAAACACCACACACTAGGACCAAACAATACCACATGAAGAAGGTTTAATTGGGAGAGAGAGTGGGGGAAGGTTGCTCGGAAAGAGAGAAAGGGAAAAGAGGGAGAGAGAGGAAGGTTTCTACTTTTTATATGAGTGATGACGTATGTACTGCCCAAGTGAAGTTGGGAAGCCCTAGGGATTTTTGGGAATGGGGGGGGTGCTGCCCATAGTAACAGACCTGTGGTCCCGCCTATCTATAGGCGCAGGCACTCGGTGATGCTAACATACCTCCCTTTTTGATATTATACAGAGAGGGAAAGAAAAAGGGAGGGGGAAGCCCGATGGTGAAAAGGGGATGAGGATGTTGTGTCTCTTAAGCTACTTCCTGCTGTCTAGGGGCATTGTCAATGGGGGTAGCTGGCTTTCACCATCGGGATCCACTTGGTAAACGTTTGCATCAGGTCTCTTTATGGACAGTGGCTCGTCTGTGGGCAGCAGCTGGTAGTCCTGTAACAGAAGCTGATTGAAAGTTTGGTTAGAAATTTTTTGCATTTGTCGTTGAAGAAATGTAGAAACAAGATTAATGAGGCAGGGAGCAAATAATAACACCAGGAAGATGACTAGGACAGGAGTTACAAACGGGAGTATCCACTTCCATATGGGGTTTTCGAAAATCTCAGAACTGGAGGTCTCACAATCTCTGAAATTTTTTATGTTTGACTGTAGCTCCTGGATTTTATTTCATACTATCCCAGATTGGTTGACATAGAAGCAGCATTCTTCTTGGAGGAACAGGCAAAGACCACCTTCTTTAGCTGTCAGGATATCTAGTCCTTGTCTGTTTTGAAGCACCATGGTTGCCAAAGAATCAATCTGTTTTTGAATAGTAAGCACAGTTTCAGACATTTTTTGAAAATAACTTTGGAACTGGGAAGTGAATGTATTATATTGGATCATGGACATTGTTATCCCTGCAACTCCAGTACCAACACCTATGGCTATTCCTGAAGCGACCAAGAGTGGTACAACTTGGACTGCCCTCTTATGTTGGGCAGCTATCATATCTATAACTGGGATTGGCAGGGGCTCATTTCCCTGGATTACTCCTAGTTCAGGGAAAAGAAGCACTAATGTGCAAACTCCTGACCAGCTAGCAGGTAGGCGATGATATGCCTGAGTGCCACAAAGAATTGACGTGTTTTGGATTGCAGGACATTGTGGCAGAGATGATATATCAAGGGTTATGGTCCTTGTGCAGTCTAGGGAGATCAGCATTCCTACTGACTGAGTCCCAGAGGCCTTAAAGCAGGTTGCCAGGCCAAAGAGAGGGACAGAGGGGAGGAATGGAGTCATGGTGACACTGGAGCCAGGGCAGCTGACAAAGGGTGAGGTAATGTTACTTGGCAGTATCACTGGAGACAATGTAAGTGACAATTGTGAGTTAGTTCCAGGGGGTACACATAACCAGCACTCCTTAAAGTATCCAGGTCTGGTGACATTGAGGAGTTGGTATGCTGCGGTTAAGGTCTGAAGTAAAAGGTGAAATGATAACTTAGTGCCATTTATGAGGGGTGATGTTAAAGAAGTAAGGACTTCAGAGGAGTGTTTGATTATCTCCCCTACCTTTCTGATGTCTAGGGGTTGGGCAATTGAGACATATTTTCTTTGAATATGGATGGTACTTACTGGGCCCCTGGGCTGATTTTTACGATAGAGCTTACCGACAACTCCCGTCTCCCACCTGGAATCCCACAGGTCTTGGATGTGGAAAAAGAGTGTCTTGTGATGCTGATAGAAGAAATGATTGATCCGTGATCCTAGCATATGTTTTGACAAGACCAATATGGGCAGCCCCCATATTCGTCAGGCCATTTTCTACACTAATCTTCTGTCTGGTCAAAGAGAAAGCAAGTATAGAGATCATAATATTTAGATGGGATTACAGATACTGGGATGATGGCAATTTGGATTGGTTTCTGGCATCCAGTTATGGAGCAGTTTCCTGACCCTATTTGGAAAGACTGTTTGTTATTCATGGGGGTTTATTGAACCTTGAATCTTCGGATACAGGGGCTACTCTGGATGGGAATGAACAGCAGAGAGAGGATGAGAAACCTATGTTTAGTCCAGTGAGGTCGAGCTCGGCTGCCGGAGTGGAGTCTCATTTTCTGGGATTGGGGATAAGGTAGATGACCTTGTTGTCCTCTGGAGCTTAATAGAGCACGGTCCTGTTAAGATTGATGTGTATGAAGAAGAGTCATTGTTAAGTGGAGGAATGAAAGGTTTGAGGTGAGACAGATGGACCCAATGAGGGAGTCCCTCAAGTTTAGCAGCTGTAGGGGTCACAAGAATTACTTTGAAAGGGCTCTGCCACTTGAGAGAGAGAGATGAGGGCCGATGACCTGGAGGGGATAGAAGGACTTGGTCTCCAATGTTGATAGGTAGTTACTTAAGCTTAAGTCCTCAGAAGTAGGCTGTAGGTGGGTCTTCACAAAAGAAGACAATTCTTGGCTGTTAGGATGAAAGAGTTGGTGAAGATAGGACAGAGTTTGGTGGGTATCAGGAGCTAAAGGAGGTAGAGATGTAGGTTGTAGTGTAAGAATGTGCTGGGGAGGATGAGACAAGTCTAGATCCCTAAGGGCAGCAGCTCTAGCTGCCTCGTCAACTCGGTTGTTTCCCCTGGAGACAATAGAGTCATCTGTCTGGTGTCATCTACAATGGACTATCCCAATGGCTGTGGGAAGATGAGAGGCCTCTAGCATGGCCATAATTTGGTTTGCATTAGTTACTGATCCTCTTTTTGTGGTAAGTAGCCCACGCTCCTTCCAGATAGCAGCGTGAGACAGAAGGATATGAAAAGCATATTTGGAATCTGTATAGATGTTGAGGGATTTTCCCTGTGCCAGTTGAAAGGCACGAGTAAGGGCTATTAGTTCAGCCTGTTGATTGGTGGTGTGAGTAGGAAGGGCCTGTGCCTCTACCACCTCAGTGTCTGACACTATGGCATAACCAGCTCTTCTAGCCCCTTCATGTAGAAAGGAGCTGCCATCTGTATACCAGGTATAGATGGCCTGAGGCAGTGTGCCCTCCTGTATGTGTGAAGGATGAGGTAATAGTTCCTCTAAAGTTTCAGTGCAGGAGTGAGATAGGGATTGGTCAGTATTAGGTCGAGGAAGAAGATTGGAAATATTAAGAGGTGGGCATGATTGGAAAGTGAGTGTAGAATCCTCTATTAGAGCTACCTGAAGGGAAAGAACCCTGGAGGGAGGTAGAGTCTGTAAGCCTTTATAAGTTAGGAGCTGTGACAAGTTATGAGAAGAGAGGACAGTAATAGGCGACCCAAAGGTTAGTTTTTTTGACTCTCTAATAAGGAGTTCAGCGGCTGCTAAGGTACAGAGACAAGGTGCCCATTCCTGGATGGTAAGATCTAGTTTTTTGGATAAGTAAGTTACAGGTGCAAAAGAGGGTCCCAGTTGATGACCTAAGACTCCAAGGGCAAATCCCTCTTTTTCTGTTACGTAGAGGGAAAAAGGACGAGTCAGGTCAGGGAGATGTAGAGCTGGTGCCTTAAGGAGGGCCTGTTGAAGCCTCTGAAAAGGCTTGGTAATAGGTTTGAAAAGAGGCTCGTGGGTGGGGCCTAATGCTGCCTCATATAGGGGATGAGAAAGGAGGGAAAAGGAAGGAACCCACGAACATAAAAAGCTAGCTATTCCTAGGAATGATAAAATCTCTTCTTTTGTAGAAGGAACAGTTAGGGACCGAATGAGGTTCTTTCTATCTAAGGTAATAGCCTTGTGGGTTGGAGTAATTGTTAGTCCCAAATAGGTGACCTGAGGGGTAGACAGTTGGACTTTAGAAGGTGAAACCCTGTAGCCCCGACTGGAGAGAAAATTTAGAAGGGTAGAGGTATCAGCTGGCTAATTTTTAGAGAAGGGCTACAGAGAAGTATGTCATCAACATAAAGTATGACCTTAAATTTAGGGAGAGACAAGGAGAGTAAGTCAGAAGCCAAAGCCTGTGGGCTATCCCGGAATCCCTGAGGTAGAACAGTCCAGGTAAGTTGGGTAGAAAAGTGAGTATCAGGATCTGTCCAGGTAAAGGCAAATCTATTTTGTGACTAGGTATCTAAAGGGATAGAGAAAAATGCATCCTTGAGATCTAAGACTGAGAAATGGGAAGTCCCTGAGGGGATAGTAGAAAAAAGTGTGTAAGGATTAGCCACAACAGGATGGAGAGGGACTACTGCAGAATTAATGCGCCTGAGGTCTTGAACTAGGCGATAGTTACCATTAGGCTTCTTGACTGCTAGTATAGGAGTGTTAAAGGGAGAAGAGGTGGGACGAAGGAGTTTTTTTCTGAAGAGGTCAGAAATGATAGGCTTAAGTCCCCTGAGACTCTGAAGAGAGAGAGAGGGTATTGAGCTTGGGTTATGTACCTGGTAGAGTCCAGTAATTGGATGACAACAGGAGAATGATGTTTAGCAACAGAGGGGTTCTGGACGTCCTAGACTCGGGGATCTACCTGAGAAGCTGGTAAAGGAAATAACATGGTAGCGTTAGTAGGTTGCCTGGCTAGGAGAAGAAGCAGAGGAACTGCTGGCGAGCCTGGGTTTAGGCGGATGTGAGGAGCAAAGGAAATTGAAGCTCCCAGCCTAGCTAGAAGATCCCTTCCCAATAAGGGGACAGGGCATGTTGGCACTACCAAAAAGGAATGGGTAAGAGGTACACCCCTAAAAATGCAACTGAGTGGTGGGGTCCGGAGAGGAAAGTAAGGTTGTCCTCCTACCCCAACAATAGGAGAATTAGAAGGAGAAGTGGTCCCCAGAACTCTGTCAGGACTGAGTAAGTGGCTCCGGTGTCCAAGAGGAAGGAAATGGAATGCCCACATACCACGATATCTACCCGGGGCTCCCTGCTAGTGATGGCAGTGGTTGAGTCAAGGGAGCTCGGGTCTCCTCAGTCTGCCATAGCCAAGCCTAGGAGATCAGTTGGAGGGTTATTTGGGAGTGATGTCCCCTTGTTCTGCATAACATGGGGGCAGTCAACAGCCCAATGTCCCTCTTGATGGCACCTAGGGCATGGCCCTCTTGGCTTGTGGAAGATGGGGCAGGATTTTGCCCAATGACCTTTTTGACCACACCTATAGCAGGTGCCTGGTGGCCTTTGTGTCTTAGGAGACCATGAGCCTGGGTAATGGCTGGAGCTGGTTGGACAGCCTTTGTCAGCATGTGGTATTTTTGTTTGTGGACCTTATCATCTCTCCCATGGTACACCTTGAAGGCCAACGCTAAGACTTCTGCCTGTGGAGTTAGGGGTCCCCTCTCCAGTTTTTTAAGTTTAGCTCTTATGTTGGGGTAGCTCTGGGAAAAGAAGTAGGTCATCAGGAGTTGCTTCCTTCTGAGCTTTCAGGGTCCAGGTTAGTATGCTGTAATAAGGCCTTAGTAAGACGTTCTAAAAATTGAGATGGATTCTCTTGCTTGTCCTGAACAACCTCTTGGAGTTTTTCAAAATTTACTGGCTTTAAGGCCGCTTTCCTAAGACTGGCCAGAAGGCAGGTAATGAACCTGTCCCTGGCTAAAATACCACCTGCAGAATTGTAGTTCCGCTGGGGATCTCGGTCTAGCACAGTGTCAGAACCAAGCGGGTAACTGTTATCTGTTTGGTGTATGCTATCTGCATGGACTCTTGCCTCTTCCCAGACTCACCTGTGCTCCTCAGGAAGTAAATTGTTAGTGAGGATCATATAAACATCATGGAAAGTCAAGCTGTAAGACTGAGTAATATATTGGAACTCTTTGAAAAACTTGGAAGGATTAGAAGTATAAGATCCCAGCCTGTTTTCTATTTGGGAAAGTTCACTAAGCGAGAAAGGAACATGTACCCTGACAAGGCCATCTGCTCCAGAAACTTCTCTTAGAGGTAGGACTGTTGCTGAGTCAGATGTCTCTGGGGAGGAAGAACTTGGAGGTTTGGCAGAAGTCTTAGAGCGAGTGACAGGAGGAGTGAAGGTAGCTGCCAATGTGGGACTTTTGGATTGGCCCCCAGCAGGCACAGAAGAAGGGGAGGGATCTGAAGAGGCAGGGCTAGCAGGCTCTGGAGTATCCTGGTGAGGAGGAGAAACTGAGGAAGCAGTTTGGGCTTCTGGAGGAAAAACTGAGGTAGCAGTTTGGGCTTTTGGAGGAGAAACTGTGGTAGCAGTTTGGGCTTTTGGAGGAGAAACTGTGGTAGCAGTTTGGGCTTTTGGAGGAGAAACTGTGGTAGCAGTTTGGGCTTTTGGAGGAAAAACTGAGGTAGCAGTTTGGGCTTTTGGAGGAGAAACTGTGGTAGCAGTTTGGGCTTTTGGAGGAGAAACTGAGGTAGCAGTTTGGGCTTTTGGAGGCGTGGAGACAGGCTTGAGACGAAAGGGGGGTGGTTCATTAGCTGGATCCAGTGTCGCCATGTCATCTGGGGAAGGTGTAAGTTTCATAGCTAAGAGAAGTTGAGTTGGGGAACTCTTTACATACTTCTGTTTCTGGCAAGTGCAGGTTCTGTCACAGAACATGAGTCTCCCTTCTGGGCCTTACTGCTTAGATGTCAGGTGGACTATTATAAATACTTCTGGAAGCATATTTCCCATGGATACTATTAATATTGACATTGGCGGACTCTGTGTGATGCAGTCTGACCTCTCTAATAATAATATGTTTGTAGGGTTGTGGGTCCTACATCTGCTCTGCCACAGGGCACAGTCTCTCAGGGAGGCAGGATTCAGGAAGTTGACCCCACACTGTCACCAGGTGAGTGTGGGGCCTTAGGGAATCCTGGGACACTGCTCAAGGGTAGGGAAGCGCAGTCTGATGTGTGGGACAGCCAGAGCTGGCTTGCTGGTCCCTAGGCTTGCAAGGAGGTTGGCACCATCTGGTTTTCAGGCTCTTGGACATGGAGGCACTGCTGGAAGTTTCAGAAGAGCTGAGAAGGGAGTGTGGGCATGCAGGCTGGATCTAGCCAGGGCCAGGGTGAGGGAGGCAGATCTCTGTCCTTCCCCCTCTCCTCCTCTATCCACATGTTTCCCATCCTCTTCTTGTCTCCCTCTCTACCTCTCTCTATCCCTTGCTGTCCCCTTTCTTTCCTTGCTTCTATTCCCTTCTCAACTCCCTTTCCAATGCCCCCAAATAAACTCTATTCTATACTACACCTGTCCTATGGCTTGGATCTCAGGGGATAGGGGGTACCTCAGCTTGAGCTCATTGAGGCACCCCTCCTACCACACTGTGTTGTGCTCTATAAAACATATCAAACACAATTTATTGAGTTATGCTGAACTGGATTCTCTTCTTGTCTCATGTTGATCACTATTCACCCAGACCTAGTGTTTGTAAAACCCCCTTATACTTTTGCACAAGCTCTGGTCACAGAATATCAGACCCAAGGACTGTTAAGGCCAGAATTGGTACTGTTTGTTGGGCTGTTTCTAGTATGTAGAGAGTGCAGACTGATACAAGATATGCCAATTATCCTGCACATCATCTACCCCACAAAGAAAGTGAGTTCAATCCATTTTTGAATAGTCAAGTTGGCTCCCAATTTAATTCAGTTAGAATGTGTATTAGTTAGTTTGAAAGCACTGTCCTTCCTTCTTTTCCTTTGTTTTTACATTCTTGGTTTCAAGCTAAATATGATTTCCTGTAATAAGTCCCTTAACATGGACATAAATTTGCTTCCTTGCTTGTATTTAATTACAAAGTTTTATTAATTGAAATTGGGAGGCAAACAAGTTAAAAGGAAACTGTGGTGTCCAGTGATTTATGATGAATTACAATAAATTATGGCTTTGTCAACATCAGAGAAAGAGACAAGGTGAAGGAGATCAGAGCGGCATTCAAATCATGATGTCATTTTGAGCTCTGGGGAAGTAGCACAAAAAAAATTACTGATGAGAGAAGTACCTTACCAATATATTCCAGTCATTTATACATGTGTTTTAGCCCCATGTGTGACTTTTAGTTGGCAAACCTGAGAGTTTTAGATGTTATTCATGAGAGAACATTACAGTTTTAGCTTTATAATTTAGAGTAAGTGAATGAAGCAGAATGAGCCACCAAGAGGACTGATTCTGAGTTTGTACATGATCTGTCCCATGTGATAAACCCACCTTACCAAGGCTCATTCCCAGGAATGAGTTGCACAGTGTATGAGCTCTGCTTGTAGATACTCATCAGCCATAGGTGTCTCAACTGAGGGTTCTCTAATTGAGACCTCTAGCTTTCTAGTCCTGTTTCTGATGATCAGGTACAGGCCTAAGATATTATGCCACACAGTATTCTAACCAACAAACAAGATTCCCCAGTGATTTGCTCCATTTTACAACCATTGGATATGGAAAAGATTCCAGCACCTATCTTGAATATGGAAGATCATGACTGGTGATGAACCCACTTGGTAACCTTGGATCTTGTCAAAATTCCAGCTGATTAGCTAGAAAAAAGTGTCTCAAATACATAAGATTTATATTTCTAACTTTTCATCCCTTTATAATGTCTATCCTAAAGCTAACCCATTATGTGAATGAAATACATCCTAATTCTCTGCCTCATCTAATAACAACTCAATTCTAGGCTGCATTTTGAAAACATTTTATTATTTTTTATTTCCAGTGATGCAATAATTCATAAGCAAATTGTCAGTGTTAGACAAGTGTAGAATAAAATATAAAGCAGTTTTGAAATGCTTCCTTCTTGTACATATTGGTTTTATATACTTTGCACTGTATGAATTTGCTAAACAAGGATGAACTCACCAAAGGGTTGAAATTCATACATCTGTGTGTTGTACTAATCAGAAAGATGTAGCATTCAGGGGTAAAGCCTTGAAAACATAGCTACATTCATCTTAAATTAATAAAATTCAAACCTGCTCTGACAGTTGCAGAATACACCCAACATAGAGCCCTGTTCAGTTTTTCAGAAAGAACTAGAACAAGCCAGCCAGACATTTCCCAGGACAGGATTGTGAAGAGGATGGTATAATCTTGCAGAATTCTTGAGAGAAATAAGAATAAGATAACTGTCTTAGTTAGGGTTTAACTGCTGTGAACAGACACCATGACCAAGACACATCTTATAGGATAGTATTTAATTGGACCTGGTTTCCAGGTTCAGAGGTTCAGTCCATTATCATTAAGATGGGAGTATGGCAACATGCAGACAGGCAGGATGCAGGAGGAGCTGAGAGTTCTGCATCTTCATCTGAAGGCCTGGAGAACAAAACTGACTTCTACAGAGCTAGGATCACAGTTTTAAAGCCACACCCTCAATAACACACTTCCTTCATGAAAGCCAAACCAAAAGTAGCACTACCTGGGCCAACTATATTCAAACCTTCACAATAACAATGAGCATGTTTAACAACCTAAAAACTCTGTGTTAACTCATTATATGTATGTATAAGCAGACACGCATATTAAAACCACACACTCAGTCACCGCCAGACATATACTTATAAATATGTGTACAAACATT
Source organism: Montemys delectorum (assembly GCA_019843815.1). Classification (NCBI taxonomy): domain Eukaryota; kingdom Metazoa; phylum Chordata; class Mammalia; order Rodentia; family Muridae; genus Montemys; species Montemys delectorum. Next base: position 19,623 of record JADRCD010204860.1, on the reverse strand, counting down.
CACACACATATAAAAATACAAACATTTATATAGATGCACACAAACACATACCCAGACACACAAAGACACATTTATATTTACACTCACAGATATGCATTCACAGATTCATTCTCATGCACCCTCAAATAAACATCCACACTCACAAACATCCACTCACTTCCAGTTTTACATTTACATTAAGCCATTCCCATGAACACATTCACATACTCACAATGATACATACTCACACTCATGCATATACCCACGCACTCAAACACACATACTTATACATTTCCATTAACACTCCTACATACTCACAGTTATAAACAGTCAAGTATTCATACATAAACACCCACTGAAACACAGATACATATAATTAAATACACAAGCACACTCATATATACCAATACACTCAAGCTCACACACAAACACCAAAGTCCAACTCCAGAATTTATAATTCCCTGTAGGATGAGAGCATAAATGTATGTCATGAACACCTTATGTAGTTTTATATATATATATATATATATATATATATATATATATATATTTACATACATAAATGCACATCATGTATATAGTGAAAACTTTTATAAGTTAGGTACATATATTTTCAGGGTTCTGTGTGAGGACCCAGTGAATAAGATTATCTTCCTACTAGAGGCTCAAGACAGACTACATAGAGGAGAAAGAGGCAGGCTTTATACTAATAAAGGAAAGATGGAACTTTTATTATATATGTAAAAGATGAATGGTGCATATCAGAACACATAATATCAAACAAAACAAACCATATTTCATTTATGTAAAGTTCAAAAGCTTTCCTTGGTGAACTATATACTACAAAGAATAAAAGTAATCATTTAAACATATTTTACAGCCTAGATTAGAAATTGTGAGGGGGAATTCTGTGTCCCCGTACCCTGTGCTTGTGCCCAGTGCCCTGCCAGTGGGGTAGACCCAAAACCCCCTCTTCAAGAATCCCAAGTTCAAAGGCAGCAGGGTGTTATGCACTACCATCCTATCTCTCAGAGGCTGAATTCCAGGCTGATATTAGATATATAATAGTTCGGTCCCATAAATGAAAAACAAACTAAAGCTATCATCTACAGGAAAAAATGATGAGACTAAGGTATGACTACACTGACAAAGTGACAATGTTATAAATCAGAGAAGAAAATCATTGCTATCAAGAACTAAGGAGATTGAGACTGGAGAATTCCTCTGGCTCAATGATTGACAGCAACCTTGGAAACATAGATAAATATCAACCTGAAAACTGAAATCTACAGTGTAAATTGGAGTGTCTTACTACATTGCAGCAATAATGTTCCATTGAACTGAATCATGCTGTCTTCTTGAATTGTTAACCCTTTGACCACTCTAACCACTCACAATATTTTTTTCTTTTTTTGAGATTATAATTACATCATTTCCCATTCCATATCCTCCATCCAAATTCTATGAAATCTCCAACATACTCTCATTCAAATTCTTGGCCTTTTTATATCTTTATTAAATATACAAGTGTAACATATTTAATATATTCTTAATTATATAAATACAACCAGCTAAGTCTGTATCCATGTAATTTTTCTTGCATGTATATGCTTTCAGGGCTGACTACTTGCTATTGGATAACCAAGTAGTATTCTCTTCTCTGAAGAAAACTATTTCTCCCACTCTCAGCATTCCTTAATTACCTGAAATTCTTCATTTTAGGTTGAGGCCTCCAGAGAATTTACTCTTCTATGTTAGTATATTTATTGTTGTTGGTCTTCTTTAGCTCCTGTTTCGGTAGTCACATTAGTAAGATATTATCTGTGTAGCTTCTGAGAGTTCTAGGAGATACAATCTTAGAGAAAAATTCCAGATCCTTTAGCTTTTACAGTCTTTCTGCTCCTTCTTCTACAATGATCTCAGAGCCTTGGGTGCAGGACTTTGTATTGTAGATACATTAGTAGGGATTTGGCTCCAGAATTCTGCATTATGTTTGGTAATAGTTTCCTGTAGTGTTCTCTATATGTTGAAAAGAGAAGTCTACTTGATGAGTGGTATACTCATCTGTGGGTATAAAAACAAATATTTAGATGAAGTAAAGGATTTTGCTAGTTTAGCAAAGTGATAGTTCTATGTTATCCTCCAAGATTCATGAGTTCACTTCACTAATCCTAGCTCCAAATCTTCTGATATGAATACATAATCTAGAATAAATTTAGGAAATACCAGGAATGTAAAATTGGACCACTGTAGGAATTGAGAAAGCAATAGAAAAGGAAATAATAGGGTACATGTGATCTGAAGAGAAAATAGTCCTATAGTCCTATACAGCTGTCACAACTATGAACTATAACACTGACCAGAATGGCAGGATAACGCCAAAGATGCATTAGCAGCATGCATGTCTTGGTGCTGCCTACAGCTCTCTATTAGGATTTTAGAACCAATTTCATGCCTTGTATTGAAAACCAATAGCTATACATAATATATGGTATTTTTAGTATAGTGTATATATTTAATACTTTATATATATATACATATATACATACATATGTATGTATATATATATATATTTAATACACACTATATATTTAATATTTAAATATACTATATATTCTGTAATATATGTATGTATATTCTATTTTTTCATAACAAGATTCCTCAGTTTATTCCTGGCTCTTCTGGAACTCACTGTATAGAGTAGAGCTGCCTTGAACTCAAAGACCCTTCAACCTCAATCTCTCAAAGGCATGTGGCACCATACCCAAAATATGCTTTAATAGCATAAAGAGATCCATGTGTGGTAGAGGGTGTCTGTGATATCACCTCTTAGGAGGCTGAGGGAGGAAGTTGAGAATATAAGAACAGTTTTGGCTCCATAAAGAGACCCTGTCTCTAAGTGTCCATATGTAAATAGACATGGTATATGTATTCACCAAAAAGGTAAAATTGTATGAAGTACATGGAATGTATATAATTATAGTGCATAAATATATATACATATATATGTATATACATATATATATACACACACACACATATACATTCTCTATAGCCCTGTATTATACATGATAATATATATGCAGGGTTAACTCTTTCTTTAGGTGATATTGTCTTTCACTGTGCTATTTATTTGGACACAAACTCTTAAATATGGCTTCTCTGTTTGGCCCATAGGAAAAAACAACTGTGCTTTCTCTGAAAAGATTCACCTGCTAAGTAATTATCATCCTTCCCTACTCATAATGAGTGATCTGAGTCCTGCCTCATTGTACTGTGATTAGGTAGGCTGTAATTGTATGCAGTCTTTTCAAAAATAAAAGTTAATTAAGAATTTCATGCATGAGAAGCATTGTCCTCATCTTTTCTGAATGATTTCACACATTTCAGTTTAGCTAAAAAGCAAGGGTGAAAGTTCTTTAGGAGTCTAACTTCCCGGACTTGACTTTCTGGGAAGATAGAAACTTTCCTAATCTTGATGCTAGAGGCTTGGTGAAAATACAAATAAAAATTCCCATTATCTTTCATGTACTCTGACAAGACCATCTACTCCAGCAACTTCCCTTAGAAGTAGGACCATTGTTGGGTCAAGTGTCTCTGGGGAGGAAGGACTTGGAGGTTTGGCTTTAGCCTTAGAGTGGGTGACAGGAGGAGTGAAAGTAGCTGCCAATGTGGGGCTTTTGGAGCAGTCCACAGCTGGCACAGAAGAAGGGGAGGGGTCTGGAGAGGTAGAGATAGACTCTGGAGCATCCTGGTGAGGAGGAGAAACTGAGGCAGCAGTTTGGGTTTTTGGTGTCCTGGAGACAGGTCTGCGGTGAAAAGGGGGTGGTTCATTAGCTGGATCTAGCATTGTAGCGTCATCTAGAGGAGGTTGTGTAGAGTTCATGGCTAAGAGAAGTTGGGTTGGGGAAGAGGAAGAGCACAAGGAGGGTTCTGAACAGAGATAGATAAATGCTTGGACATAGGGAACCTCCTTCCATTTAACGGTTCGCTGGCAGTATGTATTAAGATCTTTTAAAATAGTTGGATCTAGGGTGCCATTAAGTGGCCATTTTGAACTCCAATCTAGTTGATATTTAATCCAGATCTTATTGTAGAGATATATTCATTTTGATGCCTTCAAGTCAGGCATTAGCTTCAAAGATTTGAGATTTTCCAGGAGATATCCCATTGGGATGCCTGGAGGTACAGTCGAAGACATTCTGACACCCATTGGTGGGTAGTTGGACTATTTGTACTAGCGTCCTGAGAACAGTTCAAAAACCAAGAAGTATCAGCCAAAGCTAGTGGTTCAAGTTGTCACTAGAACCCCCTAGTGGCTACCCAGCAGACCCTGTTGGCCTGCTCTGGAAAGCAACCCACCCTGGATCCGAGGATTTTTTTGGCTGCAAGAACTTGGAAAAATTGGGGACCAGAGTTGCTTTTGAAGGAGGGGCAACCAATGGCAGAAGTCCTAAGACATATGTCAACTAGGAGGCGTGACTGTAAACCCCATGGTTCCCAGAGAAGGCTGGCCAGGCCATATCTGGGAAGCTGGAGGTCCTCCCCTTGACTGATCCTACCAATTTATATGTCGGTGTCTGTCTGAGAATTATAGCAGACTGGTAAATGGAAAACATGAAACTGAATGGGTAGGTGTGGGCCTGAACAGAGGCTAACCCCACCTGATAGACCAGGTAGGGCATAACTCACATGGTAGAAGTTCCTATGTCCCATGGTGCATGGCTGTGGCTCCAGCTCCAGCTCTGGCTTCTGCTCCTGCTCCGGCTCCAGCTTGGCTGCAACTTGGTGGTGGTGTCTTCAGCAACAGCAGCTTCTGTGATAAAAGCCTGCAACTATGGTAGCCACCAGTTGAGGGGGCCTCAAACTCACATACTCACGGCAGCCACGGTTGCCAGTGCTGTGACCTATCCAGGTGGTCGTGACCTCTGCCGGTCCCTGCTGCAGGGCAGTGCAGTGGTTGCTGATAGAACCGCCAATTCCAGGGTTTCCGCACCAAGTGATGTTAGAACAGCGTGTCACATCAGAACATACCATGCTCTAGGCGCAAACATTTCCATGTGTAAGAAGTTTAATTGAAAGGGAGAGAGGGGGCAGTAGCACAGAAAGAGAGGAGGAGGAGAGAGAGAGATGGAGGAATGTTCCCCGTGTATATATATGGGTTCTGACGTAGTGGCTGCAGGTAAAGGTGGGACGTAAGCCCAATGGATTCTGGGAATATGGTGGCTGTTGCCCTGGCAATGGGTCTGTGAATTGGCCCATGCATTGCCACAGGCTTTGGATGCGCTGATGCTAACAACTATGTTCAATTTTCTGAAAAACTGACAAATTGATTTGCAGAGTGGTTGTACCAGCTTGTAATTCCACCAGCAATAAAGGAGTGTTCCTCTTTCTCCACATCCTCGCCAGCATCTGCTGTCACCTGAGTTTTTGATCTTAGCCATTCTGACTGGTGTGAGGTAGAATCTCAGAGTTGTTTTGATTTGCATTTCCCTGATGACTAAAGATGTTGAACTTTTCTTTAGGCTTCTCGGCCATTTGATATTCCTACTTGAAAATATTTTGTTTAGCTCTGTGTTGGTTCTCTGGAGTCTAACTTCTTGATTTTGCAAATATTGGATATTAGCCCTCTATTGGATGTAGGATTGGTAAAGATCTTTTCCCAATCTGTTGGTTGCAGTTTTTGTTCTATTGACAGTGTCCTTCACCTTACAGTGTCCTTCACCTTCATCATCATAATTTTATGATGCCCTATTTGTTGATTCTTGATCTTACAGCATAAGTCATTGGTGTTCTGTTCAGGAACTTTTACCATGTGCCCATGTGTTTGAGGCTCTTCCCCATTTTCTTTTCTATTAGTTTCAGTGTATCTGGTTTTATGTGGAGGTCCTTGATCAACTTGGATGTGAGCTTTGTAAAAGGAGATAAGAGTGGGTCTATTTGAATTCTTCTACATGCTGACCACAAGTTGAAGCAGCACCATTTATTAAAAATGCTGTCATTTTTCACTGGATGGTTTTAGCTCCTTTGTCAAAAAAACAACTGACCATATGTGTGTAGGTTCACTTCTGGGTCTTTAATTCTATCCCATTGATCTTCCTGCCTATCTCTGTACCAATACCATGCAGTTTTTAATCACTATTTCTCTGTAATACAGCTTGAGGTCAGAGATGGTGATTTCCCCCAGAAATTCTTTTATTGTTTATAATAGTTTTTGCTATCCAGGGTTTTTTTGTTATTCCAGATGAATTTGCAAATTGCTCTTTCCAAGTCTGTGAAGAATTGAGTTGGAATTTTGATGGAGATTGCATTGAATCTGTAGATTGCTTTTAGCAAGATGTCCATTTTTAATATATTAATTCTGCCAATCCATGAGCATGGAAGATCTTTCCATCTTCTGATATCTTTGATTTCTTCCTTCAGAGACCTGAATTTCTTGTCATGTAGATCTTGCACTTGCTTGGTTAAAATCACACCAAAGTATGTAATATTATTTGTGACTATTGTGAATGGTATCCTTCCCCTAATTTTTTTCTCAGCCTGTTTATCCTTTGAGTAGAGGAAGGGTACTGATATGTTTGAGTTGATTTTATATTCAACCACTTTGTTGAAGTTGTTTATCATGTTTAGGAGTTCACAGGTGGAATTTTTGGGGTCACTTAAGTATAAGATCATATCATCTGCAAACAGTGATAGTTTGACTTCTTCATTTCCAATTTGTATCCCTTTGATCTCTTTTTGTTGTCTAATTTCTATAGCTAAAGATTTTTAAAACAAAATCTTACTATCATAGTTCAGGTTTACTTCAAACACAGAAATCCTCTGCCTCTACCTCTTGGGTTTATATGGCTATACAACAAACCTATCACAAAACTTATCATTTTTAAATAGCCAATATGCTGACTAATTTTGTGTCAACTTGGACAAACTAAAGTCATCTGAGAGGAGGAACCCTCCAATGAGAAAATGCCTTCATAATATCATACATTTTCATAATTATTGATTAGTGTGAGAGGGGCAACTACCCTGGGCTGGCCATTCTTGGTGCTATAAGGAAGCAGGCTAAGCAAGCTGTAAGGAGCAAGCAAGTCAATAATGATCCCCCATGCACTCTGTATCAGATCCTTCCTTGAAGTTCCTGTAAGGATGGAGTACCTGCCTTTGCTCCCTTCAATGAACTGTGACTCTGTCCATGTAAGCCAAACAGTCATTTTTGTTCCCAAGTTGCTTTTGGTCATGATACTTCATCACAGCAATAGTAACTTTGAAAGTCCATTATTGTTTATCTCAGCATTTTGCATATTCATGTTGTAGTATGGATGAACGTGTGGCTAGATAAATTCTATTCATGCTGATGTGATATCACAAATTCACCTCTGGCCCTGGAGGTGATTATGTTGGTGTCAGAAGCAAAAGATCTTTAACAATGCCTATTTTCTTAAACAGACACAATTCTCATTTGGAATTAGTCATTAAAATATAACCAAATATGGAGGCTGTGGAAATGATGAGCAACTTACTAAATTCACCAGATGCTTGACTAGATTCCCAGCAAAAACAAATAAAGATTTCTGAGTTAATGTGTTTCTCAAAAGGCATCATATAGTAGCAAAATATATAAAATAAGGATGTTACATTTGCATATGAAACATTTTATGAATATTTCAAAAGAATTCAAGAGATATCAGGTGACAAAATTCACTTGTCATACAATAGGAAGTAAACCAAAAGACTGATCAGAGCAGCATAGGTCTAAGTTATGGAAATCATGTTTATAAAAAACTGCAGTAACCTAACAAAGCCATCCAGATGCTGCAGATGTGGTATTGAGTTTTTCTCTTCTATCATTATTTCAAAAGTATTGTATGAAGATTATTATCACTTACCTAAGGAGAAAAATCAAGTTAAAAAAATGTTGGTGTGCAGTACAAAGAAATTGAGCCTTATGTTGTAAAATCAGTTAATACTGGTGATTATTTGTTTGTTTGTTTTTGTTTTGTTTTGGTGTTTTTTGTTTTTGTTTTATTTTTGTTTTTGTTTTTTTTGGGGGGGGGTGTATTCTTTCTTTGTTTGATATCTTTTTCTCTGTGAAAAAATTCAACTACCAATTTTTAACCTAGATATTTTGGTTTGGAGAGAGATCTCTTTTTGTAAAATATTTACTGTAAAAACATGGAGACCTGAATTCACTCTTCAGAACTCCTAAGAAAAGTAAGATATAACATTGTTGTAGCCCCAGCCCTGTAGAGAGCAAGCCAGGAGGATACCTGAGGCTCTTAGGAAGCCCACCTTAAGTTGCAGGACAATGATAAACCTGTCCAAAAGGGAAAAAATGTTCACACTGCATCTGATAGTTTGAATAGGTAAGGGCACTATAGACTCATATGCTTGAACCCTTGGTCCATAGAAAGTGACACTATTTGGAAGTATGGCCTTGTTGGAGTAGGTATTGGCTTGCTGAAGGAAGTGTGTCACTGTGGGGGCAGGCTTTGAGTACTCCTATGCTCAAGTTACTCCCAGTCTGGAACACAGTATTCTTCATGTTGCTACAGATCAAATAGTAAAACTTCCCAAGAATTGTGTCTGCCTGGACAATGCCATGCTTCCCACCACAATGATAATGTACTACATTTCTGAAACTGTAAGCCAGCCCCAATTAAATGTTCTCTATTTTACATGCGTTTCTTTGGTCATGGCATTTCTTCCCAGCAGTAAAACCATAACTGAGTGTGTCAAAGGAACAGTATCCTATGTTAACCACCTCTGGCTTCCATATGCAATCACATACAGCATACCTTTATACAAATACAGGCACATATGTGGGAATACACACATACACACACACACACACACACACACATACATACACACACACACACAATGGGTATTTTCAAAACTATTATGTGGAAGCACTGATAGTATATGCTATGAATCCTAGATACGTGTTCATAATGAGAGAAAAATGGTAAGACAAAAATATTACAAGTTATCACAGGTGTGAGTTAAAAGTGGAGTCCTACATCCGGCCAGCCATAGAGCTAGGGCCACTCATGGAGGCAGACACAGGAAGTTTGGGCACATCCCACACCACCAGGCAGATGTCAGGCTGTGAGAAGCTGCAGGAACCCCTCTGGGGGTGGGGAGATGCAGTCTGACGTCCCCATGGACATGGAGGCCAAGGACTACAGGTTCTCAGGCTCTTGGACACCGCAGACACAGCTGGATGTTGCGGAACAGCTGAAGACAGAGTAGGGACCCACAGGGCTGGCTCTGGCCTGGGGCTGAAGGGAAAAGGGCAGGAGGAAAGAGCTCCGGCTGGTTCCCACAAAGACAGGAGTCTTTGACTTGCTTGGGCCTATTGCTTGGTGGAAGCCATGCCTTGGAGTGCAGGGAGGCCTCCTGCTGGATATTAGACACATAGCTCCATTGCTCCAGCATGGTGGAGTCCAATGAGAAGAGAGAGTTCATCGTTTCAAGGTGTTTATTGTAGAAAGGCAGAGAGAAGGAGAGATAGAGAAGTAGAGGCCCACCATGGCTACATGGAGAGAGGGCAGAATGGAATGTGGTCCTACACACAGGGTTCAAAATCAGCCTGACTATTGCTAATTCTCAATCTTCTGCTTACTCATCCTATGATCATAGGCAAGCCCTCATCTGTAGAACTGGAAACATTGCAATTATGGAGGAGATATTAGGGCAGTGATTCTCAATCTTCCTAATGCTGTGACTCTCTAAGAGAGTTCCTTATGTTGTAGTGACCGTCAACCATAAAGTTAATTTTGTTGCTACTTCATAACTAAAATTTTGCTACTGTTATGAAAATATTTGATATTTCTAATGGCAACCTCTGTGAAAGGGTCATTCAACATCCAAAGGGGTCACAACTCCCAAGTTGAGAGCTGTTGCTTCAGAGTATGCTGAAGTCTTTGTTGTAATTCTTTATTTATGGCCAGTTTTGTATTGACAAAGTAATAATTCTTTTCTGTTATCTTGAATGGTGCTGAGTTAAACCTGATCCCCTGCTTCTTGGCAAGCATGCTAACCCTAAGCTACACTCCTAATGCTGAAGTGTCAGTTATTCTGATCATCTAAGGCCAGACCTGAGCTCTTCCAAAAGCAAACTCGATGTAACCATGGTGTGGATAGAACCATCAGTGCCAGCCCTGCTGTTATTCTTTGTCCATGTTTTTCTCTCCCATGGTACCATGGTCAATACCCTTTTGTGACCATCCTCTTTTCTTATTTTCAGTTTCCTAATACCACAGGAGTTACTGTATTGGAAACAGTGGTTGATGAAGGACTTTATCCCTGTACAAGTCCTCACATTCCCTAAGGAGATGTCTTCGAGGCCTAGAATTTTCACATCATGCAGGGGTGGCATGCAGAAACAAATTCAGACATCAGCCAGATGAAGCAAAAGGAATTTTCAGGATCACAATGACCTTTGGATGTCAATTTAACACTGGAAAAAGTGGATTACCTGTGAATGATTGCAGCAGTCCTCAATCAACGTATTAAGACACATTATTTAATGCACAACATAGAAACAACATACAGAGAATGTCATGTTCCAGTGAGGCACAAATGCCAGAGTAAAATTTTATCTATACATCTGGCTACACGTCAGGAACATTTATTATGAAAATACAAGGGTATACATAGCATAGGTACAAATAAACTGCAGATAGACTAAAAAATTGCTTCCAACAGAACCTAAACTCTGAATAGACACTTACTCGGGTTACTATGAATTCTTGTTAGATGCTTCAAAGAGAAGCTTGGAGTTCTGGGAGGGGATACTGTATTTTAGATATGAGGTATACCCTTAAAAGACACATTTCCTAAATCCTCATCTGGTCATCCTATTTTAAGAGGCTCTAGAGACTTTAGAAAATAAGGTCTAGCTAGGTTAACATAGTGACTGGTAGCATATCCTTGAAATACTTGTCTTGTCTCAGGTTTTGTTCTATTTGCTTTTTCCTGTCTATAAGATGAGTCACCTCTGTCTGATATGTGTTCCTGCCTTCATGATAGTCGAACACACTATGAGCTAAGAATCAATGAACCCATGTTATTACGAAGGGAAATGTCTAAAATCATGAACCCAAATAAGGAAATATCTTCTCCTATATGTTGTTTATGCCAGGTATATTTTTATTGAGTCATAATAATGAGAAAAGTAAGTAGCACAGAGGGTTAGAGGCAGGTGGGACTGAGTTCAAAACCCCTGGTTACCAGGTAAGCTGGGAGAATTCAGCTAGTTTTGTTGCAGGAAGACACCTTGCCTAAAGTCATTTAAGGATATGTCAATAAATGATCCTCAACTCAGTTGATGATAACTGTAACTTCTGGGTTATCTAGGTCTGTCTGGATGACCCATTAAAATCAGTGGTGACAACCATAGTCACAAGTGGCTTCTATCTCAACCTCATCTTAGCTATTCTTCTCTTGAGTGTATTAATTCATTCACGCAACTCAAGAGACTTCCTACATTTACACACACACACACACACACACACACACACACACACACACACTTACACATCTCAGAGCCTCTGACACTTGGGCTACATCATCTGATACCCAATGCATAAAGTAGAAACCTTATAGTTGTAAAATGGAAGGCAGCATTGATACTTCTATGAGCAAAACCGTTATTTCCATCCTGGTCGAAAAGAATACGACAGTGATATATATATATATATGTATATATATGTATATATATATATATATGTATGTATGTATATATATGCATGTGATATGTATGTATGTGTGTTAGTTATTTGTCTTGTTGCAGTGATACAGCATTTATAGAAACAACTTAAGGAAGGTCTGAAGTGCTACTTGGAGAAACTAAGCACGAATATGACATAGTTGCTGACACTGTACCCAAGTCCAAGAGGTAGAGAGAAATGAATGCTACCACTTGGCACACTCACTATTATGAAGTTGGGAACCACAACCTGTGATTTATTAAATGCCATTTTCTTTTACTATTGAAACCTAATATTAAAATTCCTCACAGAAATGGTTTAAGATGTGTCTCTAAGGTGATTCTGCATTCCCTGAAGCTGACAACCAATATAAACCATCACATGTCCATTATCTGACAAAATTATGAAAAAATTATTATTTTTAAATCATAACCTTTCACCTCTTATGTCCATCTCAGGATGCAAAATATATCCAGTCAAATCAAATGCTTCCTGTGCCCCTGATGGTTCCAACAGTGTTTAAAAGTGCAATTGACAGATTGCTCCTGACACTCAGGCAATCTCTTAACTGGGAGCACTCATAACATCAAAACAATGTTATAAATTTCCAGTATAAAATGGGACAGAAGAAACATTTCTATTCCAAAGTTAAAGCATTATCTCAGGGAAATACTAGACTAGGAAAGACCAAAATGAGGAAACACTGAATTCTTTAAATCTCTATCAGTCATCTGGGGTTACTGATAGAATCATCTACTCTCCAAAGGCCCGAATAGTTCTGTACCTCTAATTCTTCAATTCCCAGAAGACTCTGTTTTTTTTTTTCCTAGACCAACTAGACTCCATGCATATAGATTTTGAGGGGACATCTCTAACATCCTGGGATCTGCATTGCAGGCTAGGCCTTAACTTAACAACTTCACAATCATTTCTCAAAACATCCTTATGGGACATCTTACCACATATCAACTTATCAACACATCTCTTGGCAACCCTATCATAACCCTCTCATTCCCTATCTGTTATGTCTACAAAATCAATAGTATGTGGGCAACACTAGTAAGCTCTGATATAAGAACAAAAAAGAGAATGTCTATGATAGAATAATCTAGAATGAGTTGGTAAGTTTGGATTGGGCATGCAAATCAGGCTGGACAAATGGGGAGTTTTTATTGTAGGGACTTGATGTTTTGATAGTTGGACCTTGGTCATCAGCCTCAGGAAGGAATCATGCCTAAGAAAGTGGCAGAATAAGGAAATAGACCTGGATGGCAATCTTTAAGAATGTGGAAGTGCCTAAATAAGGGAATCTAATGATTTGTACAGGGGGATGGGGAGGGTAAAACCAGCAGGTGCCATGTTTGTCAGGCTTGGTAGAGCAGTTCACCCTCAGTGACATCCAGTTTAAGCTATTTCCTTGCATATGAATTTGTTTACAAGATGGCGTTTCTAATAGGTGGAGTCATGCCATAAGAGCACCTATTTTGTCTGCATGCAGAGAGCCCAGTTTCTCTGTGACTTTTCACATCTTTTTTAACTACTGCAGATGCTTGGACATCTACATACTCCTTGACCAAAAACGCTAAGCTTCATGGGAATATTTCTTCAGGACTTCAAAGAATTATTACTTACCTAGGGTACAATAAATGATAACCACTTAGATCAGGAAACTGAATATAACTATATATGTACATATATGAGTATATATATTAAATAAGAATAATATAATATAAATATCCTAGGTTCATCAAAAAATGTCATTTTAGAGAGAATGCTATAAGAAGCCACACACATACACATACACATACACACACACACACACACAGACACACACACACATCTATCTATCTATCTATCTGTCTGTCTGTCTGTCTGTCTGTCTGTCTATCTATCTATCTATCTATCTATCTATTTATCTATCTATCTATCTATCTATCTACATATACATATATATATGAGTCTGAAATCTAGATGAAACTCCCATGTTAAAAATGTAGGAAGCACAAATGATGTTATCCAAGTAAGTATCAAATTTATCAATGGTGGCTAATTTCATAAGTCACAAGTATAATGAAAATTGAATAAATAATGTGATATTATCAACAAGAAAAAGACAAACAGGTTGGAGAGATGGCTCAGTGGTTGGTTAAGAGTACCAACTGCTCTTCTGGAGGTCCTGAGTTCTATTCCCAGCAAACACATGGTGGCTCACAACCATCTATAGTGGGATCTGATGCTTTCTTCTGGTGTGCCTGAAGAGAGCAATGGTGTACTGATATACATAAAATAAGTAAATAAAAATCTTTAGAAAAAAAGACAAAAATGTTACTCAAATTTTAATTATGGAGATAGAATAACAGAAAATTATCCTGTGAAGAAGAAAGGTCTCTGTAATCTTAGCACTTAAACCCTTATGAAGAATCAAGAGTTTGAGTCCGGTCTGGAATACACAGTCAGATGGGAACTCAGATTAAGTCTCTGTCTAAACATAAATAAAAATAAATAAGTAAAATTTACAAGAGAAATAAAGTTCTGGGTTTTTTGTTTGTTTGTTTGTTTGTTTGTTTGTCACTCAAAGTTTATAGGTTTCAGTTCCTGGTTATTTCCTTGTTATTTTCAGAACTTTTTGGAGGCAGAATTATCATGGTCAGGAGAGCATGGGAGAGCACAGTTCATCATTTCATGATGCTTAGAAAGGAAAGAGAAGACAAGAGAAACAGAAGAGAAGAGAGAACAGCAGATGAAGGAGAAGCTGAGAGCATGAGAGGGAGTAATAGAAGTAAAGAGGGAAAGGGAGAAAGAGTCAAAGAGAGAGAATAATACCAAGTTTTAATATTCCCCTCAAGGTCATGAGACAGTGACCTAACTGCCCCACTGCTGATCCTACACTCTAGAGATACCACTACCATGGAGTAGCGTTACAGCCTGAGGACCAACTCTTCAGTGTACCACCTTGCAGGGAAGATTAGGATACTACTTCAGCCGATGGAACCTGAGTACTCTAGGACTGCTAGCAACACCATAAACTGTACTCTTCGTGATTCTGTAACCACATAAGCCTGCAGTCCCCACTTATGTATAACAGCTCCCAGCTTTCCATACATGTTTCCATACATGTTTCATAGAGATTAATTATAACCAGAAATTATAAAAGATTAAATCTTCTGGTTATGTTAGAAGTGACACTCTTATAGTCACACCAGCATAACTGGCTGAAGAAGAAAAACAGCAATAGATTTGCTAACATAAAAGGAGGAAATCTCCAGAGGCCTTGACCCTACACAAAGAACTACAGGCATCCAGGAATGTTGAGAGTGGGAGAAATAGTCTTCCCAGGAGAAGAGCACACCAGATGGTTAAACCAACCAAAGGGTCAGCCCTGAAAACACACATACAAGTAGCATTATAGAGACTGAAGAGGCTGTGCTTATAAACTTAGGAATATATATATACATAGGTAATAACAATTAATGAAAAATAAGACTATGAATTTGAGAAAGAGAGGTATATGGGAGAGTTTAGAAGGACAAAAGGGAGGGGAGAAATGATGTAAATATACTTTCAAAAAAATAAAAAACAAAGGAAGTACATAAGGTGCTAAGGATAGGACTTCTTGGGATCAGAACACCAGCCTCCGGTACATGAGGCCCAAAATTTGATCCCAGCACTGAAATAAATGAATAAATAAATAAAAGCAACTCATCTGCACTGTGTTAGATTTAGTCTATGGCAATTCACACAGTGGAATGGTTTTGGTAATGGTGATAAGTGTTTGGTTTCAGACCTCTGGACAAGGGACTGGTGACGGGGAACCGCAGTGGTGACCTCGTCAGAAAGCACCACACACTAGGCCCAAACAGTTTCATGTAAGAGGTTTAATTAAGGGAAGGAGAGGGGGCAGTAGCGTGGAAAGAGAGAGAAGGGAGAGAGAGAGAGAAAGGAATGCTCCTCGTATTTATATCATTGTTGACGTGTATAGCCAGGTAAAGGTTGGAGGCGATTCCAATGGATTCTGGGAATATGGCGGCCATTGCTCAGCAAAAGGTCTCTGAGACCCGCCCATGAGTCACTACAGGCTTTGGATGCTAACATACCTCCCTTTTTGATATTATAAAGAGAAGGAAAGAAAAAGAGAAGGGGAAGCCGATGGTGAAAAGGGAACGAGGGCGTCGTGTCTCTTAAGCTACTTCCTGCTGTCTAGGGGCGTTGTCAATGGGGGTAGCTGGCTTTCACCATCAGGACCCACTTGGTAAATGTTTGCATCAGGTCTCTTTATGGACAGTGGCTCGTCTGTGGGCAGTGGCTGGTAATCCTGTAACAGAAGCTGATTGATAGTTTGGTTAGAAATTTTTTGCATTTGTCATTGAAGAAATGTAGAAACAAGATTAATAAGGCAGGGAGTAAATAATGACACCAGGAAAATGACTAGGAGAGGGGTTACAGACGGGAGTATCTACTTCCCATGTGGGGTTTTCGAAAACCTCAGAACTGAAGATCTTACGGTCTTTGAAATTTTTTATGTCTGACTGTAGCTCCTGGATTTTATTTCGTACTATCCTGGATTGGTTGACACGGAAGCAGCATTCTTCTTGGAGGAACAGGCAAAGACCACCTTCTTTAGCTATCAGGATATTTAGTCCTTGTCTGTTCTGAAACACCACGGCTGCCAGAGAATTAGTCTGTTTTTAGATAGTAAGCACAGTTTTAGACATTTTTGAAAATTACTTTGGAACTGGGAAGTGAATGTATTATATTGGATCATGGATGTTGTTATCCCTGTAGCTCCAGTATCAACACCTATGGCTACTCCTGTAGTGACCAGGAGTGGCACAACTTGAACTGTCCTCTTATGTTAAGCAGCTATCATATCTATAACTGGGATTGGCAGGGGCTCATTTCTCTGGATTACTCCCAGTTTAGGGAAAAGAAGCACTAATGTGCAAACTCCTGACCAGCTAGCAGGTAGGCGATGATATGCCTGAGTGCCGACAATTGAGACATATTTTCTTTGAATATGGATGGTACTTACTGGGCCCCTGGGCTGATTTTTACAATAGAGCTTACTAACGACTCCCGTCTCCCACCTGGAATCCCACGGGTCTTGGATGTGGAAAAGAGTGTCTTGTGATGCTGATAGAAGGAATGATTGATCCGTGATCCTAGCATATGTATTTGACAAGACCAATATGAGCAGTCCCCATATTTGTCAGGCCATTTTCTACAGTAATCTTCTGTCCGGTCAAAGAGAAAGCAAGTATAGAG
The DNA here is from genome assembly GCA_019843815.1 of Montemys delectorum. Classification (NCBI taxonomy): domain Eukaryota; kingdom Metazoa; phylum Chordata; class Mammalia; order Rodentia; family Muridae; genus Montemys; species Montemys delectorum. The sequence goes on along the minus strand of JADRCD010204860.1, from coordinate 2,668 downwards.
CCCATAATATTTAGGTGGAGGAATGAAAGGTTTGAGGTGAGACAGATGGACCCAATGAGGGAATCCCTCGAGTTTAGCAGCTGTAGGGGTCACAAGAATTATTTTAAAAGGGCCCTGCCACTTGAGAAAGAGAGATGAGGGCTGATGACCTGGAGGAGATAGAAGGACTTGGTTTCTAATGTTGATAGGTAGTGGACAGGAGACAGTGCATGGCCGAGGTAGATGGTGGTTAGTAAAGTTTTACAGGAGAGAATGGAGGTGGCAAAGTAATGAGATAAGTAGATGGTCTGGGAGTGGAGAGCATTTAGGTGAGAGACTAGGGGTTAGAACTGGACATTTATACATGAGTTTAAAGGGAGAGATGAGGAGAGGTCGCTTTGGGAGAGCTCATAACCTGATAAGAGCCAGGGGTAGGAGTTTTACCCAATCAAGGTGAAGTTCCTGTGACAACTTAAGGAGAGTAGATTTTAAAGAGCGATTAGTTCTTTTTACCTTACCAGAAGATTGAGGGTGGTAAGGAATGTGAAAGTGCCAGGGCATATCTAGAGCCTTAGATAGGATTTGAGAGACTTGGAAAGTAAATTTAGGACCATTATCTGACTGGAGAGAGGCTGGGACACCAAACCGGGGGATGATCTCCTGGAGGAGGAGATCAGAGACTGTTTGAGCCCTTTTGTTAGTTGTGGGAAATGCCTCTACCCACCTTGAGAAGGTGTCCACCAAGACCAGGAGGTACTTGGCCCACCTGACAGTGGGCATGTGGGTAAAGTCAAGTTGCCAGTTAGTTCTAGGAAGGGAACCTCTAGCCTGATGGGTAGGAAAAGGGGTGTTATGATACTTTGAGTTGGGGTCAGACAGCTGACAAATTTTGTAAGAAGCAGTGATAGATTTTAAGAAGCTCAAGTCCACAGGAGTAGGCTGTAGAGAGAGAGAGTATTGAGTTGGGTTATATACTTGGTAGAGTCCAGTAATTGGATGATACCCGGAGAATGGTGTTTAGTAACAGAGGGGTTTTGGACGTCCCAGACTCGGGAGTCTACTTGAGAAGCTGGTAAAGGAAATAACATGATAGCGTTAGTAGGTTGCCTGGCTAGGAGAAAAAGCAGAGGAACTGTTGGTGAGCCTGGGTTTAGGTTAATGTGAGGAGTAAAGGAAATAGAAACTCCTAGCCTAGCTAAATCCCTTCTCAATAAGGGGACAGGACATGTTGGCACTACCAAAACAGGAATGGGTAAAAGTTATATCCCTAAAAATGTAACTGAGTGGTGGGGTCTGGAGAGGGAAGTATGGTTGTTCTCTTACCCCAACAATAGGAGAATTAGAAGGAGAAGTGGGTCCCCCAAACTCTGTCAGGACTGAGTAAGTGGCTCCAGTGTCCAAGAGGAAGGAAATGGACCGCCCACATATCACAATATTTACCCGGGGCTCCCTGCTAGTGATGGCCGTGGTCTGGTCAGGGGGGCTCAGGCCCCCTCAGTTTGCATAGCCAAGCCCAGGAGGTCAGTTGGAGGGTTATCTGGGAGTGATGTCCCCTTGTTCTGCATAACATGGGGGCAGTCAACAGCCCAATGTCCCTCTTGATGGCACCTAGGGCATGGCCTTCTTGGCTAGCAGAAGTTGGGGCAGGATTTTGCCCAATGACCTTTTTGACCACACTTGTAGCAGGTGCCTGGTGACCTTTGTGTCTTAGGAGACCATGAGCCCTGGGTAGTGGCTGGAGCTGGTCAGACAGCCTTTGCCAGCATGTGGTATTTTTGTTTGTGGACCTTATCATCTCTTCTATGGCACACTTTGAAGGCCAGCGCTAAGACTTTTGCCTGTGGAGTTAAGGGTCTCCTCTCCAGCTTTTTAAGTTTAACTCTTATGTCAGGGTAGCTCTGGGAAAAGAGGTAGGACATTAGAAGTTGCTTACCTTTTGAGTTTTTAGGGTCCAGGTTAGTATGGTGTAATAATGCCTTAGTAAAACATTCCAAAAATTGAGATGGATTCTCATGCTTATCCTGGACAACCTCTTGGAGTTTATAAAATTTACTGTCTTTAAGGCCGCCTTTTTAAGACTGGCCAGAAGAAATGTAATGAACCTGTCCCTGGCTAAAATACCACCTGCAGAATTGTAGTTCCACAGGGGATTCTGGTCTGGCACTGTCTCAGAGCCAATTGGGTATGTGCCATCTGTTTGGTGAATCTCATTTGCATGTTTTCTTACCTCTTCCGAGACCTGTCTGTGTTCCTTAGGAAGTAAATTGTTAGTGAGGATTATATAAACATCATGGAAAGTTAAGCTGTATTGGAACTCTTTGATAAACTTGGAAGGATTAGAAGTATAAAATCTCAGCCTGTTTTCTATTTGGGAAAGTTCACTAAACGAGAAAGGAACATGTACTCTGGCAAGGCCATTTACTCCAGCAACTCCCCTTAGAGGTAGGATTGTTGCTGGGTCAGGTGTCTCTGGGGAGGAAAGACTTGGAGGTTTGGTTGTAGCCTTAGAGCAGGTGACAGGAGGAGTGAAGGTAGCTGCCAATGTGGGGCATTTGGAGCGGGCCCACAGATAGCACAGAAAAAGGGAGGGCTCTGGAGAAAAAGAGATAGCAGGCTCACACAAGGAGGGATTAGAGGGAACTTCCTTCCATTTACCATTTCGCTGGCAGTATGTATTAAGATCCCTTAA
>JADRCD010204859.1:30485-53444 GCA_019843815.1 Montemys delectorum | reverse complement strand
TGTGTGTGTGTGTGTGTGTGTGTGTGTGTGTGTGTGTGTGTGTTTTACAGGTAATTAAGCCAAATATCTTTGGTATGCAAGCATTCTCCCACTGAGATATAACTTGTCCCTACACCAATTTCTTGGTAGCATTTTTCACTCTCAATCATTCCAGAATTCTCTTGGCTTTTTCAATCTCTATTTTATTAGTAGTATTTTCAAAGAAATATTAGATTAAATTTTAACACAGAGTGCTTTTTATTTTTAATTATTTTTTAAACTTTGAAGTATAGTGAAAGTTTTGAGATTTTTTTTTGTTGTTTTGATTTTGATTCTATTTGTTCTAATATGAATGACCACTGCAGTTCCAAAAGACACGTTGAGCCTTCTCTCCCTGTCCCTATTTCATTAGAGACATTCAAAAAGTTTTACATAGGGGCTGGCGAGATGGCTCAGCGGGTAAGAACACTGACTGCTCTTTCGAAGGTCCTGAGTTCGGATCCCAGGAACCACATGGTGGCTCACAACCACCGGTAATGAGATCTGATGCCCTCTTCTGGTGCGTCTGAAGACAGCTACAGTGAATTACGAGAGAGCAAGTGGAGCTGGAGCAAGCGGCAAGCGGGGCTGGAGCTAGCAGGGTCATCCTGAGTTCAATTCCCTACAACCACATGATGGCTCACAACCATCTGTACAGCTACAGTGTACTCATATACATAAAATAAATAAATAAATCTTAAAAAAAATGTTTTACAGAAACTATAGAATGATATGCTAATAGTAAGTAAGGAGGAGGAGAGATGACTTGGAACTTAAACCCTTGACAGAAAAAGTATGAGGACTGGAACTCAGATCCCCAGCATCACATCAAAGCAGATAGGATCTGCAAAATGTCTGAATCCCCAGCCCTTAGAAGGCCGGGGCCAGAATTCCCAGGACAAGATATGAGCGTTAAGAGACTTCATTTCAATAAATAAAGTAGAGAGCAATTGAGGAAGATAGCAGATACCAACCTCTGGTGACAACAAACACACACGTCCCGAATACATTAAACCCACAAATAATAGTAAGGAGACTGAAGCAGTAGAACATTGGGGGGGGGGGGGGAACACCAATCATAATATGATATGACGGAGTCATTTTCCACATAAGTAGCACAGGACTGTTGAAAATCCAAAGCCTCCCCAGCGTAAATATGCGATTCAAATCCTGCTCATTTTCAGTGACCAAAGAATCTGATTTGCAATTAAATCTCTGGCCCTGCAGTTCAAAGCAGGAAATGTGTGACAAACAATTCTGAGAAGGAAAAGCCATACCCAAAGGAAAAGTCCTCGGCACTCCGCTGATGCTTACATAGAGGCTGTTCATTCTGCCCCCAAACAAAGTCTCAAACATTTGGTGCGTGGAGATGATTACACCACCATAAACTGCCATAGCACTTACGCTATTCTTTGATATATCTTTGGAAAACATAGCATTTCTAAGGAAGCCTTCAGTCCAGGGACAAGATCAGAATAGAGATTGAAAGCTTTAGCCATCAGCCAGTCTTCAGGCCTTTTCATTTATAGTATACAGTGAGATGTGCTGGTAGAAAACACGACTTGACAATTGATTTACTGCACAACTTCCTGGAAGAAGGCTTTCTTCAATTCACTGCAAAATAACATAGAGTTTTCTATACTGCTACTATTAACATCTAATTTATACATGTACGGAGTGCTGGCTCTGTGAACAGAAAAGGGCCAGATATTCAGACTGAAAATGATTGTTTTCTTCTAAAAACAAGTTCTGTCCCTGAACACATTTTATACTACAATTTGGAAATGCATTTCTTAGGCTCAATATTAAGTAAACAAACTTTTATCAAATAAAATTAAGTGGACTGATACATTCATTTGTTTAAGTTCCCTTTTGGAGTCTATTAGAAGGAAGTGATGTTATACAATGGCCATTTGCAGAGATTTAGTCATATTATCTAAGACAAATTAAATTTAAAGCTCCATTATCTAGGGGAACATATGGATTAACAGACATTAAAAACAGAAGGTTATGATTTGACCATTGCCCTAAAACAGGATGCTTTATCAATGAAACAAAAACAAGAAGAAAAACATCATTTCCCCTTTTCTTGCCTTAGATTGTCACTGTAAAATGCATTGTTTGGAGATAAGACTGTGATTCTTATATATAGCGTTCAAATAGTTGTAATATGGGGATTATATGTTAAAAATCACTACCAGCTCTTAATTTAGTCATTCAAGAGAATTCTGAGGGGTCAAGCATAACAAGATAGATTAGTGGATTAGTGGTGAATGTTGCAGAAAGAATGTGAGAAGCATAAATGTGAGATGCATTTTAAAAGGGTAAAGGAGACAGGAGACCAATGCCACTGAACACATTATATTGACCAAAATGCTCTACATTTTTACTGAAAAATAACATATGACATTCTTTGTACATTTTACTTTGATAATTTTAATTTATTGCTGTGGTGTAACGCTAGGCTTGATACTTGTTTGAACATTAACTAAATCAAAATATGATGCTTTATCTTAATACTATGAATAGTAATCCCTAATCCTTAAACCTTTAAAGAGAAAAACATAAAGAAGATATACAAATGCCTTTTACGAAGTTAGATTTTCACTAAAGAACATGCTTTCTGACTGGAACTCTGTAAAGCCATTCTGGAAGCATGTGAAGTATTGTTTTATTTTTTAATTTCAGCAACTATACTCAAATTAATGATGATAATAGGGTAATAATAGAGTAAGCATAACATGCTATATTTGTATTGTCACTATGTCAACAGTCACTACAAATTTGCTCATAAACCTAAATTTAATATATCTCATGACTGTATGTCAGCAGTTTGAGTTCCGGCTGGATTCACATTCAAATTGCTAAAAAGGTAAGACATCTCCTAATTTCTCAAGATAAATATGGTTGGTTGTTTCACTTATTCCAAGGCTGCCTGCTTTCTGTATTCCTTTCATCTCAGGTCTTAATTTCCATATTCAACATCTGAAAGATTATATTGTATTTAATAAACCTCCATATCTAAAGTCATAATCTATCTATTTTCCCTCTGCTATATATAGGCCTGGAGATTACACTTAATATCTTTAATTTCTAAATTTAATTTACTTCTGAGAGCATATTGTTCCTGTAAAACATGAGGCTCTTGGGAGCAGTTATATTACATATATGTATACACAAATGTGTTTGTGTGTGTGCATGCATACATACACATACATACATATATAAAAGCTTATACAGTTAATTTTACTCACAATAAATTAGAAAAAAAGCAAGAATAACCCTATCAATGCTTACATATATATATATATATATATATATATATATATATATATATGTTGTGCTACACTTTTTCTCTAAAGAAATAATAACATGCAAATATAGAAATATGATTACAAACACATGAAATGAAAACCCACAACACTTTCAAATTGATTGCTGACCTTATAGGTTGTACGGACTCAGATGCATATTCACACACAGATCTGTATACTGACATTTTTTAGGAAGAACTGCTTGCACGTAATGAAGAAGAAATAAATATGAGCAATGAGTTAATCACTGAATAGTTGCCTGAATGATATAGTTTGCTCTTGCAAGTTTCATAGATAGTCCTGTGTTTTAAGATTCACAATTGCAGGGCTGTGGTGGTGCACACCTTTAATCCCAGCACTTGGGAGGCAGAGGCAGGTGAATTTCTGAGTTCGAGGCCAGCCTGGTCTACAGAGTGAGTTCCACGACAGCCAGGGCTACACAGAGAAACCCTGTCTTGAAAAAACCAAAAAAAAAAAAAAAAAAGATTGAGAAATATAAAAATTTCAAGAAGTTTTTGCATGAGTAGAAGTTAATCTATGTGGTATGTAAACATATCATAAAAAGAATTATAACACTTAGCACTAATGAACACAGAAATATGTAAGTAAATAAATGTAATTTTTTTTCTAAAATAATTACTTTTCCCTAATCTACGACCAACCATGTACTCTGTGGTCACTGTGCTCGGAGGATGGGCCTCTCTAAAGATTGCTTTATATTTTGCAATTCAGAAACAACCTTGTGCAACTGTTTGGCTTGAATTTTTAGCTCTTCTTAGCTGCTATTTGACCTAGCAGCATCCTGCTAAGATTTGTGTCAGACACACAAATAACAGCTATGCTGTGGTCTGGTTCCCAGCTCCCAGGTTTTTTCATTATGTGAGCCTGTTTTACAACTCATGAAGTTTTCTTGATGTGTTTCTTCCTTGTCCTTTTCATGTACTATATGTTAAGAACATTGTAAAAATGTGGACTTCAGAATATAAGTTTTTAAAAGATTTATAAATAGCTGTGGATAGAAATAGAAACTGTAGTAGTATTTATAATAAAATTATATATATTTCCTTGGCTATGTATACCAAATTTAATACAAATTAAGGATTAGTTGTCTAAGTAGGAATTTCACCATAGGCATTATGCATGCAGTTAAAATGATGTGACATAATGTATTTTTCCATTTACATCAAATAAAAAATTATTCTATTTTCCACAACTGATATTCAAGAAATAGAAACAAAGGAATAGTGTCTATTTACTAATTAGTTTAAATTTGATAAGTTAATTTTCATAATATCTACTAAAATGCCATCCATGTTTTACACAATCTTCTAGAATTTTTCATTATTTTATACAGAAAATGTATACTGTCCAGACACACAAAAATGAAAATGTAATACATTCACACAAGAATTTTATAAGACCTTCTTCCTTGAGGTAAATTGATGCTGCCAGAATGTAAAGACAGACACAATTTCTGCGATATGTCTAAATACATTTTCCATAATACATTTCTTACTTATCAGCCTTGGTAGTCATAAAATCAAAATCTTGATCAAATCTGAAAAAAAAGCAAATGTGTCTCATTAGTGTAAGTGTTTTCTGCTTATTTATAAATGATAAAATCATTTGTACACCAAATGTTTGTTTTTAAAGCAGATGTTGTAAGATTTATTATTAGTATATAATATTTTGTATGCAAATTGTAATTTGTATGCCTATTTTTACATCTTTTTTACTGGAATTTAATAACAACCTCTCAGGCCAAAGAGTTCAGGAATGTGAAGTATGTTTAAGAATCCAGTTATAAAACGTCTACTATGCATATTTCCTCACATGGTAAATATATTTTTCTGTTAAATCACAACTTAAAACTGCCTTAGCAAAGTAACCCAGAGCCCCTGGAAGTTATAGGTTCCATGGATTTTCACTAACCTTAACCACGGGCTTGCTTGGATCTAACAGATCATGACTTAAAATTGAGATGATGAATAAGAACAACAGATGATAAGTAGGTTTTCGGGTAGTTGGGAAGAAGGCACTGAATAATTTAGTCATCGGTATGTTGTGTTTATAGCATTCTGGATCCATATGTAGTCTGTAATTGGGTTTCTACTCTGCATAATTCCATATGCATAATTCCATAATTTCAACAGTGTTGTTAGATGTTTTAGTACAGATGATATAAAGTATATAATCCATCATTTGGTATAACTCTGAGTATAATCTTCTATAGTAGGCTTCCCCATAATAGAATGTCTGATCTTTACCTGGTCCTTCTGTCTGCATTTCTGTCAATAAATAACACAAAGGCAAATAAATGTAACAATGAACAGACAGTAAAAACAAATAGATCAATATTTGTATGCACTAGTGTCTGCATTTCAGAGGTAATTTAACTTACAGAAACACTCTCTTTCAGTGCATGGTTTTTCTCCTTCTTTTGCTTTCAAAGATATATTAGCATGAAGAAGCACTTGGAATCTTAAAAATATTTCATAAACAAAAATAAAGATAGGGATGTTCTTATCTGAAATATTTATGGAAACTGCTTCAAGATTTGAAGCCACTATGAATTGTGTAAGATGGGGTTAATAAACGATGTGCTTGATCTTATCAGAGGAAACCATGAAGGTGGCTGTAAAATCCCAAGGAAAGCCATGCCTCTGATTTCCATGTGTATTCTACATTTCAAAGTTCACCCCAGGATCTTTTAATTTGGAAAAAGTAGTTTCTTCTTATTTAGGAGATTATATTAATAAAATCTCTAATAATATAAATAGCAGGGCAGGAAATGGTTATATGTGTCCAGTGAAATCTTAAAATCTTGTCTCTCTTCTCAATATATGGGACATCTTCCAAGCATCTACAGACAGATAAGTGAGTAATTCTCAGGCTTAGATAAAGTATGTTGTAGCCAGGCCTGATCACTAATTTAAAATATGAAGTAGAGGAGGTTCAGAGTGGTTGGTTCATGCTGCCCATTCACTTCCTTCTCATTAGCAGATCATGGAGAGACAGACTTGAGCAAATGTGGGAGAAACAAATCTTGAGTGTAGAGGAATCCAATGCTGGCATTAGAATAAGTTATTGATTACTTGTAAGGTTCTGGAATAGCCAGACAGACTTGTCTCCTAGTTAAAGAATCATTTTGGAGGAAAAAAGAAATCCCTCAAATTTGTATTCTTTGATTCTTCTCTGCTCAAGGCGACAAATGTCAACATTTACATGTCAGGACCTCTTTTATTAGAAAGTGTTTTGGCTGGCATCTTTGGATTATTTTTGATACCATGTTCCACATATGGCCACACACTGAATCTACTATTCTCATGAGGAGAATGGTTTAAAAATTAGGAAGCTGAATCTGTCTGCTTGAGCAGGTCCCTTCTAATTCCTACAGGACGGCAAAACAGAGCAGCGGGCAAGTGGATGCTTCCTGACAAGCAGCATGCATGTTTCTGAGAGAAGTCTTCTAAATCAGAAACATTTCAGGAATTGGATAACATGAATTTACTCTATTTAATGGGGAAATGCGGTTAGTTCAACCCAAGAAGCATGTCATAGCATATTGGCCTAGAGCCCACTGATCATGCTAGATAGGTATGCACATGTGGCTTTCATTGATGAGTTGAGAGACCCGGATGCAAGCTGTATTAAGACAGGGCTTGGGCTGAGCCCTGAGTGTTGGCTTTTTTTTTTTTTTCTCTGCTCCATCGATCCTTAGGCCTAGCCCTACAAGCTTCTAACCTCCACAATATAATCTTCCACTAACTCTTATCTTGAATGTGTCAGTTCCAGCCTCTGTCAGCTAACTTAGACCAAGAGTGTTTCTGCCTCAGAGACCTAGTATTGAATAAACTCACAGTGTCTAGCTCTTTCGGAATTCTTGTTTGCTGATTCAACTCAGCTGTTCCGGCCAAGACGCCTCTCCAAGCTGACTGATTCAAACTGGCTTTGCTTAGCTTCTCACTGAATTGCTCTGCTTGGCCTCATAGTAACTTTGAAAATATGTTCTATTCTTCTGGCTGCTTTTCATTCTCTGGATCACTGGTTTATTCACTTGTGTCTAGCTTGTCTGCAACATGTCTGTGTAAAACCGTCATCATAAAACTGCCACATTATCTTGCCACCTTGTTTTCCCTTACTACCTTAAGTAGCCTCTCTTTTCTGTTCTACTCTTGTGAGAGTTGGGTATGGCCTATCTCTGACTTATTTGTCCAGTTTTTCTCTGATTTCATCACTTTGCCTTCCTCTCCTTTAGATATTACTTTCAAACATGGCTGCTCGCTTGAACAAGCTAACATCACTTTCATTGTTAATGATTAAAAGGTGGATACTAGTGGCATTTCTGCACCCCAACTGGAACATATAAGCCTTGTGTTCCATAGAGCATATATGTCTTTGACAGTGATCCTGTGCCTGAGCAGCCATGTTGCTTAATTAAAGTCCCTTTGCTAGCCAGCATTCAACAAGTAATATTGACACTCTATCTCCTTAGCACTGGGATTGCATATATATACATGCAGATATATGTATATATATGTATGTTATATGAGCTTCCAGGCCTAGGCATAAGGATTACAAAGAAAGAGAAATAAATATATATATAGATAAAAGCTCTAAGTGTTTATTTCTTTTTTGTTCATTCAATTCTTAGGTGTAGGCCTAGAAGCTTTTATAATTTAAAATGGATATCACCAGAGCTGTGAGTCATGTTTACCTTATTTAGGCTGAGACCTATTAAAACTAAGAGATAAATTACTATATACAGCACTTTAACATTTTGATTGCGTTTTCGTAAATGATTTATAATTTATACTGTCCCAAATCCTATTCTGTCAATGATTTACTTTTGTATAAATTCAGAAATTCACGAAAGTTACATTATTTTAACACACTTGTGCTTTACCAATCTGCTGAGGAGTGATTTAAACCTCAATAATATGTGATTAAATTTGATTCTACCATCCACTCTTCTATAATATAATTCTGGCAAACTGGAAACACGCTTATATATAGTCTTCAAACTACAAAAATACATTGTGTTATTACAAACTATTCATCCATTATCACCTGTCTTCAAATCACTCAATACTCAAGGCAAAAGGAAGTATAAAATCATCAGTAAAGAAAAATCTCTAGGAATCTTAGTATAAATTTTCTATGTGAATTATATAAATTGTGGATAGTGAACAACCAAAAACAGTTTTGAGGGAACAAAGTCCACCAAGAGACAAAAGCACCAGAAGAAAGTGGGTTTCAAAGTCAACATCAGATACATAATCACAGTCTGTAGTCACAACAGGAAGGAGCAGCAGCACGGCTTCTGAAAGGAGAGTTGTATTAGGACATTTTCCCAGATGTCTATGTTTACCAACCAACATCCTTAGAGAATGTTACAATCATAGACAGATTCCCCAGAATTATAGGGTCAAGAAGGTTTCAAGTACCAGCACAGACACAAACTCAGACAGCTCTAGACTTCTGGATGAGAGATAAACGCTGTTTAAACCAGTTTTCTAGTGGTAAACCAGTTTTCTTGCTTGTATATTAACAAGAAAAATGTAGTTAATCTTGCCTACTGTTTCTCATCTTTAAACTTAATTTTGTACTGTATATGTAAGTCCTAAACCTTGAAATCAGAATTCTGAGAACAGCAGTTTGATAAATGGCACTTAAATCATAAAAATAATTATATCTAATAATTAATGCCATCTCTGCTTCTTTGTAGCAAGACAGACTGAGACAGGAATGACCACCTCTGTTAATCTATCTCTTCAGTGATATAGTCTATGAAATACTATTATGGTCTCTCCAAAATTCAAGCAAGTTTCTTCCTCTTTGTTATGAAGTTAGGTAGTAATAGCTTTGCCCAAATAGGTCAATAGAGTTTTGTCCCTATGAATAAGATCATTTATCCCAGAGCACACTTGAGAATTAAGCCGTGTGAGAACAGGAAGTTGTCGTTGTAGAACACACTGCAAGCCTATACCACACGATAAATCTTCTGAGAGCTTCAAAACCTTTAGTAATTCCAAGAGATCACTTTCTGTTGTCTTGGAAGGTGCCAAGTATTTTGCTATATTCTAAACAGACCATGCTAAATATGAACAAGCAAGATAAGGGATGTCTGGTGTAAGATGGTGATAGGAATAAGGCAGATGATCAGTTTTGTTTGGATAATAGTTGAAGGATGGTCTAAAACTTTTTCTAGAGAAAACAGAAAGAATTCCTTCATCACCCAAATGTATGAACTTGAAAATTATTTGAGCTCTTTCACTTAGAATCTGTAGGAAAATTAGTCATCAAGGAATATAATTCCACAGAAGATGAGACATTGACGAAAGTGTCGATATATTAAATATAATCAAAGGTATTCGTTCCTCAGAAGGAATGAGTGTATGCCAGCTGCCAGTTGTAACTGAGTATTCTTCATACTGGGGCTTTCAAATATATCGCTGATCATTTAATCATTAACTATCTGTGAGCATGCAGAAGAAGGCAGTACCGAGAAGAAACAGGAAATGATGTTAAATGTTTTCATTTGGAGCCACTTACCAGATTTCAATTTAAATTAGTTGTAGCCAATACAGTAAAGAAAACATTAAATTGTAGAACAACATGGTTTTTATTTATGTTGAAATATATTTTCTAGTAAGAACTACTAGAAGTGTACTTAAATCTAATGTATTTCAAACAAATTTCAATTTTAGATTGAGAGTTTATGAGTTTCAGGTGATATATGATAGGTAGATGTTTCAGTGTGTAAGATTACGTGTTCTACAAGTTAGGTGACCTAACTTCAAATTTCTAGCATCCACGTAAATAGCTAGCAATGGCTGAATATTCCTTAAGCCCAAAATTGGGGAAGAGACTGAAGAGCAGCTTCTAAGGGTAATTTGGCCAGGCAGCCTGAAAGGTGAGCTTACACTGAAATGAAGAACATGTATCAAAGCAATAAGACAGAGATTTAGAGGATGACACCAAATATCCTGTTCTAGTCTCTTTAATACATATGCATGTGTCTCTGCATCCTCATATGCTTGAAAACATACATGTACACATGCACACATGCACACGTGAACACACACACACACACACACACAACCACATACACATATATACAAGAAAAAGAAAAAAATGTTTTAGAAGACAGACCTGATAGATGTCAAATATTAGACATGTATCTTATAATGATTGCTAAAATTTTGGTGCCACTCAAATGTTAAGACAACAGCCCTGAGACACTGAATAAAGTGATGATTATAAATGAATTATATCAAATTTATATGATATATAAAGTTATTATCATGAGAGGTAGTAAAGAAAATCATAAGAACTTCATCATGGCTAATTCTGAAACTCAAAGCAGAAATGTACAAAAAATGTATAAAGGTGTTGGCCCATAATGCCTGAACTTCTATGCAGAGTACAACTTTATCACATTGTAACAATCACTATCATGTAGGTTACTATGACTCAATTATACACAGGGTCCCTGGTGTTATTTGTTTATGACCATTAGCATTAATTTAATACAAAATATTGCTCTACTGGAGTTTCAAGTGCTTTTAATGAAGTATGTATGAAAGCATCCTGCTGTATTGGCTGTGGTAATTTTGTTTTGCTAATTTGGGAATAGTTAATGTAATATGAAAAAAACCCCAACATTATGAAATTATGCTTCTGGTAGGAAAGTCTGAAATCCAAGTCTCATGAGGGGGCACTGGCAAGGGCTGCTATATTGATATCACCTTTAAAATTCACTGCCATTATGTATTCTCAGATGTTATATTTTATAATATGTTAAAGATTATTACACATACGCACATGTGTACTTTGTGACATGCACACATTTACACATATGTGTATGTGTCAGGTCATTTTGTGCATGCACAAGTCAGAGTATCACATTTGGAAGCTAATTTTTTCCTTCCATCACTGATGTAAGATCCAGGGATTGAATTCCAACTGTCACTTTGGCAGCAGGCCTCTTGACCCACTGAATAACCTCATATTTTTCTGCCTTTCAACATTTATAGACTTTGTATAAGTTCTGGGAGATGTGAATCTAATCATAAAGGTTCTCTGAGTATTTTTTATATTAGGCCTTGGAGATTTTGGTGTCTTATTACATGAGAAAGAATTCATATTTCCTCGTAATCATATCCTCTTTCAGACAGAAACACCTGAAATTAGAGAGCAACTTATATATTTAAAGAATTCTCAGCATATTTAGCCTAACAATAATATTCAGGGTTAAGAATGACATCCTGTTTTAAATCAGAAACCCTCACACTGTTGCTGCATGATTCATAGACAAAGTCATACCCATCTAATCAGTATCTAAAGCCAAGAATTTTCCTGAGGATACAAAGTTTCTATCATCCCTGTAGACTTTCACAGTCTTTTTGTTTCAGCAGCATGAAAACTCCAAAGTACTGGAAAGACTTCTTATCTCCCTCAGCATCCAAAGACATGAACTTCTGATTTATAACATTAATGTGGTTTCTGATCATTCTCAGCAGGAATAAATTTAGGAATACAGACCTCAAAGGTGCATTGTAATCGGTTTCACCCTATTGGTTGTAATTTATCTTCAGCCATTATAAAAATGCACTTGGTCTAAGTAAGGCGTAATGCCCTCCCCCACTTTCTGTAGCACTTAGGGTGACCTACATAATTATGGATGTTTGCCAATTCTGCCATCCCTGTGTGAATGGCTTGGTGATATTAAGGGCCAAATGCAGTTGTCCTTCTTCAGTGTGTGTGACCCTAAATCTCGTACTAGATGCCATGCATGTGAGTATACCAAATTAGAACCCCTACACAATTATCACACAATTAGAATAACTATATAGTTTTATTTTGGTACTAAAATAGCACCATATTTTGGTTATTTAATGTGGTAGCTGTGATTATTCCAATCTTATAGCAGAAATATCTAAACTTCCAAAAGATTTTTTTTTTTTTTTTTTTTTTTTTTTTTTTGCTGTGTGAAAATAAGCATTTTTCAAAGGATTGGAGGACAACACTTATGGAAGTCAGGTTAAAAGGTGCACATTTCCAGCTACATTTTGACTTGTTAAAAGTAAATTGGTCCCATTCCCTCCCCCCACCCCTGCCAATACTTTGCTGTGAAAGGGATTCCTTTTCTAGAACCATCTAACCTTTCAAATATGTCTTCAGTAGGTGAAATATTTTTCCTTCTTGTGGAGACCGACAGGTAGGAAAAAAAGAAATACATATGATTTTAAACGATTGTACCTATGAGTTCTGACTCATAAAATAATAATGTCATAATCTGCTTTTACACATTACTACAATAACTTTGCTCAAGTTCTTGAGACGAGTCTTGGATTAGTTGTGTTTTTTTTTGTTGTTGTTTTTTTTGTTTTGGTTTGTTTTTTTTGGGTTTTTTTTTGGGGGGGGTAGATTCTAAGGATTCTTTGCTCTTCCCCTTTACTCTAGATCACATAGACTTTACTTCCTTTAGGTGTAATTCTCTAGGTACGTATTGTTATTTTTTGAAAAGGGAGAAAGAAAGTAAATAAAAAGTTAAATAATCCTTATATATTCTTTATATATATCTTAAGGGGTTTCTATTACAAGAAGAAAAAACTTTGATCACTGAAGAAACGCACAATCATTTAAATTAAATTTTGAGAATGAAAATTCAAGAAAGGACATAGCACTAGGTTTTATAAATTCTCAAAAGCTGTCAAAGCAAGTTATACTAAAGGTTTTGCATGTGTTTAAATTTACTATAAGTGAGGGTTATTTCTGGCTTTTAAAACATTCATTTGCAAAGAGAGTCAAATAGTTAATATACTGGCTCTGGCTTAAGGTAAGGAGTTCACTTGGAAGCAGATGGCGTGAAGAAGGAAGGAGAAGGCAAAATCATAAATCATAAGGGAAGAAGACAAAGAGGACACAGAAGGAAGTCAAAGTGGGTAAAAGAAGCTCAGTAACAAAAGATGCAGGCAGAAGCCAAGGAGAAGGAGGTAAAAGGAAGGGCAGAGGAATAAAGGCCAGAGAGGCTTGCCAACCGAAGTCCCGTGCTCAGCATCCCAATGAAAAGCTGCGACAGGGAGAGCACAGCAAGAAAGAGCAAAGGAAAAGCCATGAATGTGTGGGACAGCTTTAAGAGTAGCAGCTTCCGAAGGCTGAGAGCCTCATTCAGAGGAGGGGCCTTTAAAATGTAAAGCTTGTGGGTTTCGTATTAGCTGAAAGTTACTTTGTAAAAGAAGCCATATGATTTAGACTAAAATACATGAAGCCAAATATAATAAACAAGGAGAAGACAAATCAGAAGAAATAATAACACCTGCATTGCAATTATAAAGATGTCTAGGATCTTTGCAAATGACCTTGAATATTGATTAGGCATAATATTCATCTATGATATTCTAATACTTGAGTTCTGAACACAACTCCATTGACTGGTGTCCCCATTAAGTACCTTTTAAACAACTCAACTGTATTTAAATGATTTATAGCCATGTAAAGGCAAGTTTGTCTCAGATCAGAAAAAAACAAAAAAAGAAACCAAAAAACTTTGGAAGCTATACAAATCATCCATGGTAGGCAGGAAAACAGCTCATTCCTTTTCTTCCCCAAATGCAATTATGAGTAGTTTTGTGTTGGATTTTGTAAAAATCTATTTTTCTGTGATTATATGTCTCTGTGTATGTGAATGTAGCACATACTGTGTGCTCAGGTCCATGTGAGTGCATGTGCGCCCATGGAGACACAGAGCTTTGTATTCGGATGTCTTCCCAGGTGTTCGTTCATCTTATTCTTTGGGACAGGATATCTCATTTAGTAGAGAGATCATTGACCAGTTAGACTGGACATTCACTGACCCACATCCTCTACTGTAGTTAGAGACATGTAACAACAAGCCTAGTCTTTTATATGGCTATTGCGGAGAGAAACCTAGAACTTCATTTTTCTGTGACTGGCATTTTATTGATTAATTTCCCTAGCACCCATCTTTATATTTTTTATCTATTTTTATCTACATTGATGTCCATGTTCATTTTATAAATTCAGAAAAATTAAAGATTAAAATCTCTTCCACCATTGTCCTACCACGTAAAGATTTTTTTTCAGGAAATGATTCTCTAGCCACCCTCCTCCAGAACCCTTCAACCTTCCATATCCATATCCAAAGCAAAAATGGAAGCATAAATATTACAGAGTCATCAAACATCCAATATGCTTGCAAACTGGAAAATTTTTTAGATTGTAAAAATAAGATGAAAATTGAAGAAAATGTTCTGAATGGTTGCTATTACATTATTTTATGTTCACCTCATTTTCTAATGGGTCACCTCATTTATAGTAGACTACTGCTCTAATGCAGTAAATCCATGTATATATATATGTATATATACATATCTACATATATATGTGTGTGTGTATACACACATATACATATATATACATATATAAAATATTGAAACAGTATGCTGAAGAAGCTTGTGTCATTTCCTCATTACAAATGTCATGGTTACATATCTGAATTCTATTTTAGCCAGACAATTTATATCAGCTTTATATCTGAATAGTGTTCTAGGGAAAATAAAAGGGTATTTAAGGGATATTTTTAGTCTTTAGATTTTAAATTACTTTTATTTCACTCATGATTATAGAGTTTGTATCATAGCCTGTTGATACTCTACGCAATGTCATTTGCCTAATAAAGTAAAACTTGCCTTTCCTATACAACACAAATGAAGCTTGTCTGCACAATATTGTGTTTATAAATCCGTCCCCCAAGAAACAACATGATGGATTATTATCCTACTGAACACACATATGAGTATTGCATAGAAAGAGAAAGGAAATTCACTTAAAACTGAATTGAGATAAACATATCTCATAAGTGAATCAAGTTTCAATAATTCACAAGCAGTAATTCCAAAAATAAGTCAAGGGAGATATATTATGGATGCCATATCTCACAGAAAAATAGCATTAGTATAAAATTAAATAAGAGGACCAATTTATAAACAGACATTTCTTTCATACCTTTGTTTAAAACATAACTTAAGTATTCCATAACAGTACTTAACATAATTGCATATATCATTATAAATAGAGTCAGTTATATTTTTAAAATATCTGATGTCCCTATAATATTTTTAGATGAGAAGAATATTACTATATGTGGAACACTATAGAAAACCACTCATCTAAATTGAAAAAAAAATTAAGTTGAATTTTTCTCATCCTCTTTTTGCATTTATATTGCACTTTGATATCAAATTTATATCACAAAATCGTTTAAACTAGATCCTTATACTTTAAGCATTTCCCTGTGATAGTTTAAATTTTCAACCTTAGACAATCTATAATAGCCAAGGAAAGAGCCTCTAAAGAGGGATTTTTCTATATCATGTTGGCTATGACCGCTTTTATCATGGAGTTTTGCTTGCTTTAATAAATGGAGGGATACCAACCTAATTTGGACAAGATTCCATGCTTTGGGGCACTGGACAGTTTAGAATAAGAGAAAGCTAGCTAAGAACTAAGCACACATACATATATTCTCTCTTGCTCTCAACTTTAGATGTAAACTAGTGCCTTACAGTTGTGCATTGTGACTTCTACACAATGATGGACTGTAATATGGAATTCTCAGCTAAAATAAATCTTTTCTCCTTTAGGTTACTTTTGTCATTGTATGTTAAGAATAACAAGAATAGAAGCAGGACATACTGAAGCAATTAATTGCATTTTTTCTTTTATATCAAAGTTGGATCTTCATAATTGCCTAAGTCTGTAAAGTAGTTTTATATATTATTCATTGAATCATTAAGACAACTATAGATTTATTTGAAAACTGACATTTTTACTGGATATAAAAACATTAGAATTACATACTTCTTCTTCTAAATAATTATTTACTACCTTCAAAGTCCTTTAAAAATTTTGACCATTGATAGAAGTGCACTGATAAATATTGTCTGTTGGAATATTACCTTCAATTCTGCCATAGATATTAGCTGAGAAATAACTGATGTCATTGGCTCAGTATAAAGTGTGATAGCTCTGTTGGTGGTGATCTGGCTCAGTGGCTTTGAATCTAACCTTGAAAATCCTCTGCATACAATTTTAAAAACTTAGTCACCAGGGAGTACTATCATTTGCATAATTGTCCTCTTCAAGATAGTTCTATCTCACTCAATGTCCCTTTAATTATGACATCAATACCATAGAAAATTACACCTTCTCCGTGTAGTTTTACTAACCATATCCACAAATTATTCCTTTTACATCTTTAAATTCAAAAGGGTAACGCAGTTGTCTTCAGTTGTTTCGATCACCTTTTTCAACATGAATCATTTTTGATGTGCAACTTTATTAATTCTATAGCCAAAAATGAAAAAAAAAATATAAGCCTGGTGGCATGAAATAATTTCTTCAATTGGCTGGTAGAAGATATTGAGTTTATTCTCATGCTATAAACTAAACTTCAAGGTACAAAATGACCATAGATACATGATATTCTAACATTTATAAGTTAATGGCAGTTTGGAGATTAATATATATTTTACATTGAAAAAGGTTACAAATGAGCCTATTTGGAAATGATATGAAAAATGGGTCTAAAGTACATTGACTGAAAATTATCTCATCAGTGTATTTAATTTTAACCCTTACTATCCTTGTCTTCTTTGCATACTTTTAAAAAGTAATGTTTAATGTACATACCCTTACTTTCTATTACTTTGTTAATTACCAAAACTATTCTTATTAAGTATCATTTCAATGAAAACAAACAAAAAGCATTAATTCTATTTATACTGTTAGGATAGAATCTATGGCTTATATAACAACATTTAACTTTTGATCTAGGTGAGCATTCAATTTTTGACTCAGTTATGATTGATAAATAAAGCTAATAAATGAAGACTAAAAATGCCTTTAAACATTTCTTAAAATAAAGCTTCAGTGAGATCCCCTGTTTGGAAAGAACTTGCATTTCATTAAATATCATGATATCAATTTTGGAAATGGATGTATTTAGGTAGGAACATTCTCAGATTGTTTCTCATTCATTTACTTCCTTGGCTGTTCACAGAGTATGTGATTATTGTGAGCTATGATATATAATACTTATTTACAATGATTTCTTGAAGTCTACCCAGTGTATTATTGTAGCAGAAAGTAGTTTTATGACTGCCTAAAACTTGCAATTGATTTTGTTGGAGAATATGACTCTAGATTTGACATTTCACTAAGTCTTGGTAGTACAGGGCTGTTAACTATCTGGTATGTTAAGATTATGTTCCAGAAATTATATTAAACAAAACTCATTCTGCTTAGGTATATATTTGATTGAGTAATAAAAATATATATCAGTAAATGAAAAAGCAGGAGTTCTAAACATTAATTTGTAATTCTATATTAGACTATCCTACCAGCTCATTGAAAAAAATTGTTTTTCAAAAGTAAAGGGAAATAAGAAAATATTTTAAGGTATAATTCTTAGGTAAAATCAAACCAATACTTCAAAGTCAACACCATTATAAACTGCATGCTCAAAAGTATGACCAAATATGGAGTCTTCTTGTCAACATCGTTCTCAATTCTATTTTAAGGCTGAACTGATTAATGTTGAAGGAACCTAAGGCTAAAGCAGTATGTAAATTTTGATTAATGCAATTATCTAAACCATAAGGAATAACTTGTTTAGCTTGTGAACATAGCATAGAGAACTTTTTATGATATGAAAATTTCAGATAGTTGTACACTGCACTATTTCAGTGCTATTGATTTCTAGAAGTCAACTGGATGTAACCTAATTAGGGTAGCTGAGACATCCTGCACATATTCCATTACTTTATTAGACACAACCTGCTATGGAGATGCCCCAAAGTTTAATATGAATTTTAACTAGCAAACACTTGCAAAGTCTTATGAAACTAAATCTCAGTGTGTTAAAATAAGAATCTTCAGGTAGTTCAAAAGTAAATAATTTCTTAAGCAATAGACTATCTCACAAACTTCAGATAACATACATTGTACACAAAAACAAAGATATGTCATAAAACTTATATATATGCTATGTATATTACTGATTTTGTATATAAAATGTAGAACTTGGTCATCATAAATACAAGAGAATAATAATTTAAATTATAAGGATAGAGAGTATGTTATATATTAAGGAAACAATGGCAGATAAAACAATTAAATTAGAGTAATATCTCTCTGAGTATATTTTATAAACTCTGTATATTTACTCTTGCACAAATGTGGTCGTGCAGTCATTTTATTTCCAAAATAAAAAATAATACACAAAATATTTAGAAAATATACTATTGTATTATTATCATTGAATAAAAATTATTTAAGTACATTAAACATTTTACATCAAATAAATTTAAATATACCCTATTATGATGATTTACTCTATTTCAAGCATGAGATGTCTCATATTGTAGCTATGGGCTCTGTTAAAAGGTGAATTATACATCTTTAGAAAATGGCTATTGAAGCCTAAAATCCAGTTAACTCAGAGTGTAACTATATTAGAATGCATGACTTTAAAAGAGTGAGGTCAAATATGTGTGTGTTTGTGTGTGTGTGTGTGTGTGTGTGTGTGTGTGTGTGTGTGTGTGTGTGCGTGTGTGTATCCCTGTAATGGTTTGAATAAGATGTTCTCCACTGTCTTTGGCATTTGAAATAGGTCAAGAGCTGGTGCTATTCTTTGGAGGGTTTAGGAAATGTAGCCTTTTAGGTGGATTACCTTTCTGGTACTAGCATTGGAACTTAAAGATACCATCACCTCTGGTCTCTTCCCTCCACTCTGACCTTTCATTCAACTTCCTGCTCCAGTAACTATACTTGTCTCTTCCCTACCAAGAAGGACTCTGATCACTCTGTAATTATAAGCCCAAATAAAATCTTTAAACCCTATTTCTATGCATTGTCATGCCACAATATTTATCACAGAAATAAAAACTAACAGACTAATATAATATCATGAGTCTTTTGAACAAGTTCAATTTGAATACAGAGTAACATTAGAAAAGTTTTTAAACACAAAACATAGACCATGTGATGACACAGAAAATGCATCCATTTATAACTCTCATGAGAAAGCAAACATATTCAGTTATCAATTTGGATTTCCAGTGAAATAGAAACAGTCATTAATAGTCTCCCAAGCAAAAAAGCCCAGGACCAGATGGGTTTAGTGCAGAGTTTTGTTTTGTTTTTTAATTTTTTTATTAGATATTTTCTTTATTTACATGTAAATTTCTCCTTTCCCAATTTCCCCTCCAAAAAACAAACAAACAAACAAACAAAAACAAGAACAAACCCCTGTTGCCTCCCCCCTCCCCATGCCTGCTACCCCACCATCTCCCACTTATTGGCCCTGGCATTCCTCTACACTGGGGCACAAAACTTTCACAAGGTCGATGTCCATTCCTCCTATTGATGATCAAAATTGTAATAAGGACAAGCCAACCTAAATATAGCTATCTCCTGAAAGGCTCTGACAATACCTGACTAATACAAATGTAGAGGCTCACAGCCATTCATTGAACTGAGTACTCCAATGAAGGAGTTAGAGAAAGGATTTATGGAGCTGAAGGGTTTGCAGCCCCTTAGGATGAACAACAATATGAACTAACTAGTACCCTCAGAGCTCCCAGGGACTCAACTACCAACCAAGGGCTATACATGGTGGGACTGATTGTCTAGTGCAGAGTTTTATCAGACCTTCAAAGAAGACCTAATACCAATACTCCTCATACTATTCCACAAAATAGAAACAGAAAGTACTCTACCAAATTCATTCTATGAAGCCACAATTACTTTTATACCTAAACAACACAAAGACCTAACAAAGAAAGAAAACTTCAGACCAATTTCTCTTATGAATATCAATGCAAAAATACTCAATAAAATTCTTGCAAAGCAAATCCAAGAACACATCAAAATGATTATCCATCATGATCAAGTAGGCTTCATCCTAGGGATGCAAAGTAGTTCAATGTACATAAATCCATCAACATAATTCACTATATAAACAAACTCAAAGGAAAAAAAATATGATACTGGAGTAAATAAACTTTTAGTATTTTATAATGTATAGTTTTCTAAATAAATTTATAATGATATTTGTTGTAATAGAGCCTTTTAATAAAAATAAATTACAAATAAATGTTAAGATCATGGTTAATATTTTGTACTAATATTTGTCCATAAATATGGACATAAATCATGCACAAGACCACTAAACAGAACACATAATACACAGGGAAGATGATCACCATAGTATCCACAAGATAATCATCATAGTCCCAATTTTATGTGTGCTACAGAATTTCAAGTAGGAAAAACATTTCCTTTCTATATTTCTGAATCTTACCTCTCATGAAGAAACTAAGCTCTCCATAAAGAGAATGTCAAGGACTCTAGAGTTTTCACATACACATACTTCCTTGTATTCCTAGGTGCCATGTGAAATATGTAGTTTCTTGTACTTGATTTTCTCTGATTTCTTGCTATCCAATAGTCCAGAAAGGAACATGATTAATATTACTTACATACAGTTATCCATTACTTACCAACAGCCTTGTGGTTTCTGAAACATCTGCCCTCTTCATAAACTAATTAAAAGGCTCAATATTCTGTCCCAACATAGAGATACACATGTCTCTAAAATCAATTTCAAATTTAACAAATTCTCAGACACATCAATAAGCATTGCCATGAATATGCTTGTCCTGGAGTACACGACAGAGAAGTAGCTTACACAAACCTTCATGATGTTGTAGGGATAATTTGAAATAACATCCATAAATTTACAAGATTATACATGCTAATAGAATTAAATGTGTTTCCTTTCATTGCATGTAGCAAATTAGTACTTAATTTTACTTAAATAATTAAATGTAAAATTAGAGATTTCATCAAAAGTAACAAATTTTCAGTAATGAATCTAACTTCAATGAGCTTATTTCATATCTAACATATATTGTGATGCAGTATATATTTGAAAATTGCTTTAAGTGAATTTTAAACTCATGTATCATAAAAAACAAATATAAGAAATAATGAACACATTATCTTGACTCAGCCATTACACAATTGAAGCATATTTCAAAACAGAAATGTGTAAGTCACAAAGAAAATATGTCCGTCAAATTAAGACATATTTAAAAGCAAAAAAATAAACAAATACTTTTGAAAGTCTTCAAAGTAACATTCTAGAAGATCACGAGTCATGTTATAATGATGAATAAAATGCAATGTCTTTTCCTAGACTGAGATAAAATACTGTTAAAAAACATGTCTACAAAAACCACACACATTTGTGCATGTGTACGCGAGCGCACACACACACACTCACTTGCATGCACACACACATCACATAAATAGAAAACGCAAAAAAGGAAAACACAGATAATGAAAATCACACATGTATAAATACTCAGTGAAGAACAATTATTTGCATGACTTATGTGACATTTTAAATCCTCTCCTAATATTGTGTCTGAAAATAATGTCCTGATCATAGGGATAAGAAAACATTAAAAAAAGAGAGAGAAGAAAATATTGAACTTTCTCTCTATTCTTTCTAAGCTTTAAACCAGCTTCACACAGATTTAATGTTCTTGAAATCTATTTGTTTCAGGTTATTTGATTCCTATTTGCTAAAGTAAAGATATTTTGTAGTCTATAGTAGCTATTCTCCTTCTGTCCCTGTAGCAAACCATACATGTACGTGGATCATCAGCTTAAAACTATGCCGATTGACTGACTGATTGACAACATGATCATTGGGCCTGTCAATAAATTTTTGGGAAGCCTTCTGAGAATTTTCAAGCAAGAGACATACATTTAAATTTAAATAATTTTGTTTGTGTCAGACACATATTTGTGTAGAGATGGGTTTGGAGATGCTAGAACATAACCTTGGCTGTTGTTTCTCAGTTGTCATTCACAATATTTTTGAGGTAGGTTCTTCCTCTGGACTAGAGAATACAAGTGGGCTAGGGTGGCTGCTCAGCGACCCTCATGAATGGGCATCTCTAATTCCCTAGCACTGAGATAACAGTAATCCTCTCCTAAATCCTGCTTTTGTCTATGTGGATCCTTTTGAACAAACTCTGGTTCTCTGAGACATATAATAGTAAATATTATGCTTATATTCCATTTCATATATCAGCATACCAAAGTGTATATACCCCAAAGTATGTTTACTTAAATATAAAGACAGAGTTAAATGTTATTATGTATTAAGAAAATGCAATAAGATACAGTGAGCATATATTTTCCCTACCCCCATTATTACACCTAACACACAAAAGAAATATAGATGCTTAAAAATTGTACTATGCTCAGTATGTTATTCTCCCAAGGTAAATTCAGACAGCATTTTGACTGAAAGAAAATATGGCTTCTGGTCTCTGCTGGATCCACTGGCAAATTGACTTTCATAAATCTGACACCTCAAATTTATATTACTTCTGGCATTTACTGACTATTTCCCGGACTTCTGGAATAAAATCAGATTGCTGGTAAATATCTCAGAGCAAAAGTTTTGGATTCTTTCTCTCTCTCTCTCTCTCTCTCTCTCTCTCTCTCTCTCTCTCTCTCT
>JADRCD010204859.1:12500-30475 GCA_019843815.1 Montemys delectorum | reverse complement strand
TCTCTCTCTCTCTCTCTCTCTCTCTCTCTCTCTCTCTCTCTCTCTCTCTCTCTCTCAATCTTTTAAATCTTGTGTATATTGGCACATTCACCTATAAAAATATTATCAAGAATTATAGAGTCAGAATGTCTGTATCAAACTTAGACTGCATCTGTAGTTAGTTATAAGTTAAATGAAAAATAATTATTCATATTCCTTATCTATGAAAAGAGACAAATTACCAATCAATAAGGAAATTTTAAAACAATCCTGGTATTTGGTAGGGACCAAAGGTAAGCACTAATGATGGTGATGACGGTTATGATGATACAGATGAGGAAATAATGATGATGATGATCTCTTATTCTCTTAAAACATTTTATTTTAAGTAACATGAACAAAGTGATTCATAAACATAAGAAAAGCTCTATCTTTCAAACCCCAGTGTGTAATTTCTTTCTTAAATTTGATTCAACAATAATTCTAAAGCAAATAGGGAGAATGTTATCTCCAGTGCGACCAGAATACTATGTTTTATTCAACAAATGCTAAGTTACTTCTGATCAGGAGGTTTGCTTATTTTACTTGAGCAAGCTACAAGCAGGAGTGCACAGGTTCCAAAGCCTTAGTACAATGCTAATGATTCCTTCACGGTGAATTAATAAGATTAAAATGTTTGTGATTTCAGCAGCTGTGAGGAGCAGTGGGAGGGGTTCCACCAACACACTGCAGCCCAGTTCCCCTCCATTCCTGTGTATAGATAGAACAGGGATGCTAATGGGCTGTTCAGACTAGACTAAACTTAAATTAATAACTGTTATTTCTGCCAAAACAGCCATCAACCAACCTCCCTTCTTATAAGGGAATTGGTATATGTATATTTTTAATGTAAGTATGAAAGAGTAGTTTGTTTTGCACATAAAGTAGAATTTAGGTTTTATTGTGAGTGGTTAGTATTTAGCTGCCTGATTAATTATCACAGTAAGAAATGATTAGTTTTTGCCAAAATGATGAACATTTTTATCTTGATTGAATCCATTATTACCAGCTTACACCCTTTCTCTGCCTCCCAGTAGCCTCCTGTGTAAGATTTAAATATTTCTACTAACTGTATTTAACTCTCTTCCCAGAAATGAAACCAGCATATTAATTTCTAATTACTTCCTCTAAACACATTGATGAAATATATCAACTGAAAGTTTTGTTTCATTCTATATCCACACTTTCATTGTCTGTCTGTGGGCACATATTGTTTTATTTATCCTTTTTCCTTCTCATAACTTTAGATTGTAAAAAAAAAAAAAAAAAAAAAAAAGGGAGGGGGACTGGATTTCTGAGTTTTTAAATGTTAAGACTTTTATCTATTGAGATAAAAATTAAATTATTTATATTAGCTAAAATATAAATTAATGATTCTCTAGTAAAAATAATGAGATTTTCTTTATTCATTAATGTCTTTTTACTGTCCAGGCTTTATCCCCCTCCCAGTCTGCTCTCTGACTATTCCACATACCATTCCTCCTCCTCTGTCTCCAAGAGCATGTCCCCAAAAGAAAATGTTTTAACTAAGAAGATCTCTAAGAATACTAGTTTAGGAAAAGCTCCAAAAAAGTCTGAAGACTTCTTTGATTTTTAAATTGAAAAATTTAAGTGCAAGAGTGTAAACATATCAAGCATGGGGTACTATATCAAGTAACTAATATTTCTGAGGAAATTGGAGAACACCCTTTACATTACTTCATCTATACAGACAACATAATGGGAACTCTCATGAAGAAGTGAGTCTTGAAATCAAGGATCCAAACAGGAGGAGGGAGGAATGAAACAAAGTATCTCCAAAATTTAAACATCTTTTTAAAAGCTTAGTTAAATTTTTTCCCAATAATCCCAGCATTTGGGAGGCAGAGGCAGGCAGATTTCTGAGTTCGAGGACAGCCTGGTCTACAGTGTGAGTTCCAGGATAACCAGGGCTACACAGAGAAACCCTGTCTGGAAAAACAAAAAAGAAAAAACAAAAGAACAACAACAAAAAGTTAAAAAATAAATAAATAAAAATCTTTCAGTCAAGGAATATAAGTCTGCATTATAGTTTCTCTTTAAATCAGCTTTCAAAAAGTTTTCTTAAACTCTTGGTTAGAAAAAAATCCATGTTAGAGATATGTTCTTGAAAAATGTAAAACTTCCTGACTTAGTTATCCAACTCACATGATGTAAAATTTATGACTTAACTGTATGTTATATATCACAAGTTAAAAATGTATCTATACTCTTAAAATATTAGCACATGTTTTGAATACATGCTATACTTTTAACTTTTAAATGTAGAATTTTAATTGTGGGTTGTTGGCGTATTTATTCTAACAGACAATATACCATAGGAAAGTATATGTGTTAAAATAATATGTGAAAGAATAGGTTAAATTAGAGACGAAATTTTTACCAAGTAAATTGAGAATGTAATTATTATGCAGTGTTTTCTCCAGTGTATATGCATATGTATCTGTGAATCCACATACATGCATATAATATATATTCATATATATGTGTGTACTAAAATAAAGCATCTTATTGCCCATTGATGTAAAATGGAAATCTACTCAAATAGATACATAAATCTCCACACATATTTATATAATTTACATGTTATTATTGAGGCCTAAGCTTTCTGCTCCTTAAGAAGAAGAAGAGAGTTACTAACTGTAGTGTCTAACCTCTAAAACTGCACTGTCAGACCTTGTTCATTAGGCAGTAATTAGAAAGACACCATTAGCACCAATGTTGTGAACTTTTCTCTGTAGTTCAGGGTACAGTGTGGTATAACCAATTAAAACAAAGACATTTAAGGAAGTAAAAAAGAAACATTAAAGCCAGTTCATTAAACCTTCATATTTTTGGTTTAATAATATTAAAGTGCACATTCAAGCAGAAAAATGTGAATTGAGGATATATCCCAAAGTATACTGCAAATGTGAGAGATTTGGGATAATTCAGAAATTATACAAATAGTTGTTGAGTTATCAAAACCAAATATAATGCACTGTTATAAGCGTATGCTTTTAAGACATATGTTTTAGCATTACTGGAGCAATTCTTATAAGGAGGTTTTCTTCATTTACTACTTAGCATTATTAAGAAATTTTCAATACTAGGACTCATTGAATTAAATGGATAAGTGCAGAGGATTGTAAACATTGGCATTAGAAAATGAAGGTTCTGAATTATTTTCATTCTGAATTTCCATATAATTCAAGAATCATTAAGAATTTCTTCTAGAAGAAGCCAAGGTTACTAAATGCATCTTATCTGAGCTTATTTACCTTTATACCTATACATCTGCCTCTATTTGATCAAACAGGCATAGGGCATGCCGAATTGCAGCTTACTGAAAGTTGTCCCTATGTTCAGTAAAGCGATTCATATGAATGTGTATAATTATTTCTGAGATCATGCACCTATATATAGTCCTTACTATGAAAACATGATATCTATAAAAATATAAAACATACATGAAGCACTCAGATGAGTTGCTGATCCTTTTACAGTATGAGGTGATTCTGTATCCATCTCTGCAACTAATGGTAAAGCCATATTGCTGCAGAGACACAATTCTACTTTTGAAATATATATGGTGACTTGACCAAGTCGAAATTCCACCAGTGTTCTGGAAAATCAACTCAGAGCTAGAAGATAATCAAATTAATTTGCACTGTACAAGTGTACTGAGGGGCACTGAAAAAAACACATGTTTATCATGGCCAACTATCCTTCAAAATTGCTTAGAGAGAAAAAGGGGAACTTGAGAGAAGAAAAATTGTGTTAAACCCCTAAAATGATGTTTTTAAAATGTGCTACCATGTGCCATCATGTATCATGCTATTTTATATTTTATTCTAAGATTAATTTTACAACCAAAGTATTACAAATTGTTTCAGTGCATGAGGGCATTTGTTTAGTGCCTAAAAGACATAATTGCATGAAGTGGGATGTGTTTGATCAGAATATAATTGAATCTCAAGTATTTATCTTGTATTCTTATTTATAGAATTTTAAATTTCCTCTAATGTATTTCAAGGCAAAAATGTATGTCACAAAACAAGTGTGTCTGTGCTAGAGGATATGATCTGCGTTAGTTACTGGTTTTTTTGTTTGCTTGTTTTGTTTGTTTGGGTTTTTTTTTTTTTTTTTTTTTTTTTTTACTGTGATAAAACACTTTGGCCATGATAATATATAAAATAAAGAGTTCAGTTTGGGGTTAACAGTTTCAAAAGGTTTTGCTCATGATGGAAGAACTATGCCTTATGGTAGGAATAGGTGAGAGTTTAAAACTTAATCAGCAATCAGCAAGTAGGAGACAGAGAAAAAAGGAGATAGAGGTAGGGAGAAATGAAGGGACAGAGGAAGAGATGAAGAGAAGGGAAGGGCAAGGGGAGAGAGAGAAAGAGAATGATTGATTGATTGATTGATTGATTGATTGATTGACTGATTTTGGGAATTTCTAGAGTCTTTTGATATTTCAAAGCAACCCAGTGACACAAAACCAGTTACTAATTTTTCCCAAAGTGTTCTACCAACTGAGAACCAATAATTAAATTTGTGAGCCTATGGAGCTTATTTTCATTCATACCATCATCAGTTCTTGTCTCTTATTACTACAGATCTTAGTTTCCCAACACATCCCATTTGCTTAAGCTCTGCTTCAGAAATAGAGTGAGCTAGACTATCAAGTGAGAAAAAAAAAAAAAAAACACAGGTACTCGACATTGGCCCAATTCTTAGGTTTTACTCTCCTCAGATGTGAATTTTAACCAATATGTATAACATGAAAGTTTCTTGAACACATTTTCAAAAACAATATACCTCTACAATGCAAATACGCAATCTCAGACTCTGCATAATTGTCTGTAATCTGAACATTCACACAAAAAAATACATAATTTGCTATCTCATAAGTGCTAGAATATATTTGTTCTGAAGAATGGGTATCAATAAACCTAGATAAAGGAGAGTGACATCATTACCATTGAAAATGAATAGTAAATATTTAATAGAACAGGCCCATTTTTAAACGTGTGAATTAACAAACCGTAAAGCAGCATATTACACATACAAAACAAATACACTCAGGTAACAAATGTGGAATAGCAATTTTACAAAAGAGTTTTGTCGTGAGTAATAACCACTTAGACAACTGGCAAACTTGATCCTATCGTTATTTTGAAATGATGATTCTTTGCAGTGTGAAAGCTTAATTACAGAGGAGAACAGAAAGAGCCCTGAGAGTACTACAGTGGGGTGAGTAGCAGATAATGTTTTCATGAAATGAAGAAAGGGTGCTAGAAACGAAGAAAAGGGGCTTTATGTGGTATTTAAGAATCAAATAGGCAAACTTTGATTCCTGATGAATATAGAAGTTGTACAAAGGGGAGAAATTAGAGATTTTGAAGGCAATCTTGCAAATCTCATTCTGGGTGAAATTAATCAGCATGGCCACATACTATGTGGCTCCAAGTGAAAGACTGAGCCCTCGGTCCAACTGCTAAGACTTTCTTGAGTGCCAATTGCAGGGCATGAAAACAAACACAGTGCCATACTGTATAGATCCCCAAGAAATTGATTGCACTCTATGTGAGGCGAAACAGATCCTCAGAATAGCTCACTACTCTGCTGGAATACAGAGAGACAATAAAATCCGATGTTGATAAGTTGGTAAGTTGATAATCAACTAAACTTTTAAGTAAAATTCCCATTGGGTAAAGTGATATAACTAAAAGATGAATGTCTTCTGTGTAATTCTTCTATTCATGTTGTTGTGTGTTTGATAACAATCATTGCCTCTTCCCAGTAATGACAATCAGAACTTCCTGTAGTCTCCATCCATTAAAGGAAATAAAGGCCTCACAGTTCCTTGAGTCCACCAGGTCTGAGCTCATATTGTGAACTCCTCTATGGTTCAGCTGAGGGTATGGATTCCTTGCTCAGTGGGAGCTTGGCAGAGGAATCTCCTCATCCTATCTCTTCTGCATCTTGTCATTGAGGATGATGTTTCTGGCAGAGGTTTTACAAACTGGGTGGGAAACTTATTTCAGCCTTGCAGAGAAGTTTGACACATGTCAGCCCACCTGAGACATAACCCTGTCTATTTCTTTTTTTCTGAGGCCAAAGGGAAAGTCAAAATACATTTCCTTCTCAATCAAGGGTGGTCCCATTGCCTTCTAGGGAAATGAGATAGCCTTTGAAATACAGAGGCTAGTTGTTTATTTATGTGGGTGCAGCCAGCAGGAACAGAGGTAGGGAGCATGTGAAGCTTGGGCTATTTGGAATCAAAGCAAATCTTTTTTAACATGGGGCCATAATTCCAGTAAACTGAAGTTAGCTAAGGAATGGACTGGGGCACTTCCACTCTGATCAAAGTGGCTGTGAGCAGGTTTAAGATCTCTCTTAACTGTACAAAATGATACGAAATTAAAAGTGAAATTTCTGCTAGTCTAAAACTGTGTTCCTTTTGTGACAATAGAAAGCCAATACCCTCAACACCCATAGTACTTACTTTAAAAAATAATAAAAGATAAATTATAAAGGGATATATTAGATTGTCAAATGAAAGGCAAGATTTAACTCCTACAACAATGTAACATTATCACTAAAATTAACCCCCTTAAATTAACATATGAATGCATTGTGCTGCATTTTTCAACTAAAAATAATTCTCCTAAAATAAACACAAAGAAGTTTAAAAATAAATGTTCAGATTACATACGAAAAGAAGAATGAGCATAGATAGACTCATGAAACCTGAGCAAATGAATGCAGGAGCAATTCCCTCCACATTAAACTACTACTGAAATCTCTTGAGGTGAGATGATGTTTCATTTAAACACAGATGAATAATGTGTAGCATTTGTTTAAGATTCATGTGTACACATTTTGAGACATGGATTATAAAATAAAACACAGCAGCACTTTAATTCTATAAAATACTGACTTATATCAAAGGCTAAAAGATGGACGCAGACATCTTCTCCTTCCCATTGAACACTTGGCTGACATTTCCTCTCTGCCTTTCGACATTCCCAGCCCCACTTCAGGGACTGGAGCCTTACTTGACATCTATATTTCATAGTGACATAGATACCTTGTAAGTTCTGAGACAGAGCAAATAGGCTGCAACTCATCAAATATATTTTATTTTTCATTTTATAGATACATGAAAGAGAAGAATATTTCACCCTCTGGCTCAATTCTTTTTCTTCTCTTTGTGGACCTCCCAATGACTTCAAAGAGAAGATCTCTCTTGGAGAATTGACCAAAGTTTGTAATATATAAATCTATATTCTTTAATGTCAGGAGATAAAATAATAAAATGTGATTTCAAAAAAAAAAAAAAACTATAAACCACAGCCAGCAAAACCAATAGCAATTTTGGACACCACCTACTGTTAATAACTCTTTGCCCTTTGCTAACAGAAAGAATTTCATGATCCTCCTGTACAGATAGTATCTGATTCATAGGAACCTTTATTATGTTAATTTTCTTGTGCCTTTGTGGAATGATATGGTAATTTTTCAAACTCGGAGGTATTGGGATCTTACTCAATTCTAAGAAGTTCTCTTTCATCACCTTAGTGTGGACATGATGTCTGAATTTGCAATGTGGCTCAGAGTCCCAAGTTCCTATTTGGCAGATGAAATATGGCGAGTCTGACTAACAATATTTATTCCCATTTTTATTTAATTAAAATAAAACAATGTAAGCACATTCATGGGTTGTCTATCACAATAGCCAGCTCATTTCTAGTGGTGATCTGATATCAGGCAGTCTGCTGAGTGTACAGCCATAGGTGAGTGTACTGGAATCAGAGTACTTTTGGTTTTGAACATATAGTTCTGAAACATAACAGAATTAAATGTAAAAACTGAGTGGAATGTAGCATTTATGAAAACCCAATGAACGCTATTATGTGATCCTAGAAATAAGACAACCAAGAGCACATGAGCTTTAGAAACTTTCAAGCACAAATTGCTCAAGGAAAATTTCTGTAGCTATGAAGTAGCAGATGCAAATCTTAATTATACTCAGTTTCCCACAAAACTGACAGAAAAAAAATGGCTGGAGTAGAGAGACATAGAAAGAGCTAGTCAAAGGGTAAAGTTTTAACAGTGCTTAAATCTGCCAAGCAAGAGTAATACAAGTGTTGAATACTTTTAACATTATAGTAAAACTGTTCTGAGACAATGTAGAGAAACTTCTGTGTTTTTATTTACTATCTACAACTTTACTGTTTAGTGTTTAGTTTGAGTTTGCTTCCTAGTATCTATCCAGAGAGACTCAAAAGTTCCTGTAGGAATATCCCCAGGGCTCCACCTCCTGCTGCTGGCTTTGGCCAGCATCCATACATACATCCATACATACATATGCACATACATTCACACATACATCCACACATACATCCACACATACATCCACACATATATATGCACATACATCCACACATACATCCACACATACATATGCACATACATCCATACATATATCCAAACATACATCCACACATACATCCACACATACATAAATAAAATTATTGACAAGACATACAAATTGCTGTGAAAGAGAAACTTTTGTTTCTTTTCATTCTACTCATCTATTGAAATAAAGCTTATTCTATGAATATTTTCTTTTAATACAGTTTTTTTAGATATGCATTCTCCCCAAACTTTAGTAGTTACTCCATATAAATGCATTAAACCTTTAGACACTTTCACCCAATTAAAAGTGTCTATTTGAAGGATGACATTGATAGGACAGGTAAGGTGATCAGAGCACCGTGTTGTCCTCTATACTTTTCACCTACATCTAACCTATATCATTTGTGTCTCATTACTCTGATTCAATCTCTGTTTTGTTTTGTTTTAAAAAAAAAAACTTACAAAAGTAAGTGTTTTGTATAGTGTCTGCAAACTCAAAAGTACTGAATTTTCACAGATAAATAACAGCATAGCTTCTTTAATAATGTCAAAAAGGGCAAAGATTATTTTGCTTAAGAATAAATGAGTCCACAGAAACAGTGTCAAGGAAGTACATGCAGCAAAGTAATGTTCTAAGCACAGATTTGGTTGTAATTAGTAACATTGACTTCGCATTCTCTTTGAGAGTTACACTGAGTACCAAGAACATCAACTTAAAAATATTTTTTCTAATATTTTTGTAAGACAGTGTTGCCCGTGGTATTTAAGTAAATCTATAATAGACTTTATTCTTTCTATTGTAGATGTTATGTGTTTATATGGCTCCTTAAGAGCCAGGAAAGATGTAAATTAATTTCTGTAATCAATCTTACAGTCCAAAGATTTCAACAAACATTTTCTAATAAGACTAAGAAAATATCAGGTTATGACTAATTTGTAAATTCTATTTTAATTCTGAGTCCCTAAGGATTCTTTTAGTCTGTGTTATTATAGACCACAAATCAATTAATTTTATAGCAGTGGAAATATATATTAGCAAAAGGGTACAAATTGAAATGTAGAGAGAATTTATGTTAAACACCATATTGTCTAAAATCACAATCTAATACAAATATCAGTCTCACTTAAAACATATGGAATAGAACATTAATGCATCATTGGCAACAGGGAAATCTGATTATTAGAGATGAAAATTACCCAAAAGTAATTATTCAACAGTTGGCAGGGGCACAGAGCAGAACAAGTGTAAGTCATCTTTTCTTAATAAATGAGAAGAAGTACCAGGAATAGGGTGACATCACCAACATTGACCACGGTGGAAATCAAGTCATTCTAGGGACTGATTCTGTTTCCAAGAATTCTTAACCAAAGACTACCATAGTTGTGAGTATTATTAGTGTATTTTGGTAATTCAAAACAGTTAAAATATAAAATTAAATAATCATATGTTAGATTTTCTATATTATATATTTTATAAAGTGGAAGATAGGAAAGATTTTTACTTTATACATATGTTGATTGATTTCATCCAACTAACACATTTATGTATGTTTATAAAAAAGGAGATAGATCTTTTATGCTTATTCTGATCCAATTTCATGAAAAGTTATGTTTTAAACCAAGTTGAAGCAAATTAAAAAAAAAAAAAAAAAAAAAAAGGCCAGACGAAAAGGAAGTTGTGACTCAGTAAAATGAATTATGTGGCTTTAGTTTATTTAGGTCAGAGCCTTTAACATTCTCATTAAACATATCTTTATAAGTTATGGCAGATGTTCCAAATTCAGACCTTGAAACAACCCTAGATCATTACTTTAAAACAATAGGTCACGTATTTAAACAAAATGTCAGAATTTGTTTTAACACATTTTTTAAAAAGATTTCTTTCTTTTTTTATGTGTATGTATGTTTTCCTACATGAATGTGTGTGCACCATTTACTTGCCTGGTGCCCCCAGATATATAAACAGTAACTTAGAGATTCTAAAACTGGAGATAAAGGTGTTATAAAACCAAAATGTCAGAGCTGGAAGTGAAAACCAGATCTTTCATGAGAGGAGCCAGTGCTCTTAAATTTTTATTTTGTTTAAAGTGTTTAGTTTTCAAGAATAAAGGGAAATTTATTATAGAAAGCATAATTATTATAAATCTACCCACTAGCAGGAAAACAAGTGATATGGAGTTATCGATCAACACAGGCACCTCTGCATTCCCAGTATAGAACAAAACTAATACCATGGTATGAATATAAAGAATGCCCAGACTCATATTATGAAGTTTGTTTTGAGCTGATGATGTTCTATAGTTCATTGGACCATGAGATCTATAACTTACTGTGTAGATTCATGGTTTCATAATTGTGTAGCAAGTGATACTTTCAGTTAAAAATATAGTTAAAAGATACAGTTATAAAAAATACAGGTTACATGCTTTGTGAAGTGTTATCATGTCCCTAGGCTCATTGGCTTGGTATTGCTTTTGGATCCTGCTTACCATAGCCACTTAGCTCTTACACATGCTGCTGCTGTGATGAGATGTCTCACCATGCTGAAGAGCAAAGTGGCTCTGAATTTAAACTCCTGAAACCATAAGCCACAATCAAATTTCCTCTCTTAAATTGTTTTTAGCAGAAACTTTATCACATGAGTGACAAGGTAACAAAGATCTGGTAGTTTTGGAGCAAGGAAGGAAGTAACCCACAATGCCAAAAATACTTTTACAATTCTGCAGTATTTTAGTAGATTTTCACATTGATTTTTGCAGAAATTAGACACAGTAGAATTGGCAGAAGTTTGAGATCATTCTGGTCAACATGGAAGTTCCAGACCTGTTAGGGATACATAGCAAGGACTGTCTCTAATACTTTAACAACAACAATAATAATAAAAAATAAATAACAATGTAAAGAAAAAGCACAGAGTGACTGATATATATATAAAGTTTAAAATTTATCACCAGAAATGTTAAACTTCTTAAATTACAAGATTATTGGAGAAATATTACCCAGTAGCTACCTAGAGCATATTCATTCACCAAGAATTTGTGATAGAAAGCAATTCGTTAAGGTAAAAATAGTAACGTCTTTAAATTTAAAAATATTTATATTGTCAATGTGGATTTTATGTGTACTACTAATGGTTAAATATTTATAAGAGTCTGGTACTAAGAATAAGCCTAATATGTGGCATCATATTCATCCTGACTAATTTTCAGTATGGCATTACTTTATTTCAAAAGTTCTTGTTCTCAACAGTATATCCAGTATTTAAAAAACAAACATGATCAATGCACTCATTTTATACATGGTATTCTTCGTAAATATTCATAGTAATTATCTATAATCCTCTGTTTCACATTACATAATGTAATGTAATATAATGTAATATAAATAACTTAAAATAAGTTATCTTTGACATAGGAAAGCAGTAGTGTAGTTTGAGCAAAAGTATTCAAAACCACATTGCAGAGCTCTTTTGGAGCCCATTTGTATGCTTTACCTCACTTTCACTCAGCGATGTTTTCCTGAAATAAATGGAATGATAGCTGCTCTACAGAAGATTGTACAGAAGTTAAGTGCAATCATTTAGATGTATCACAGTGGGGAAGTTGGACTAAAGTGAAGAATCTACCCAGTAAACAGGGTACCAAAAAAAGACACAAAACAGTAAAAGAATGTTAAGAGAGGAACGGGGCAAGGAGGTTAGAGTATAAGAGAGGAAACGAGGAAAGAAGTGAAAACAAATGAGTTAATGAAAGCCTGGTGTGCTTATGAGTGACATGAGACTCTGGGTGTGTGCACTGAGGAATGTCACAACTGGATAGCAAAAATCTTGGTTCTTAGAGTGCCAGTAGTGAAGATTCATTTGCCAGACATGGTCTTGCCATGGTAGAAGAAGTCATTGCTCAGCAAAAGGAGATAGCAAGATATCCCCTGAGGTTATTAGCCCAGTAATAAAAGTTCTATTCCATTCTTTCCAAACAAGAGTAAATGTTCAAGTGTGGAGAAATGTAATCTAAAATCCAAATGTGGACATATCAAAGCAGGAACCTCACAGATATTTTAATTTGGACTGAATGCCGACAAGTCTGTTGTGGTTCAAACCATTACAGTATAGAAACCTAAGTTTGTAAAGTATCTGATGTTTGAAAAAGAAGAAAAAGAAAACGAAGAGAAAAGGAAGAAAAAGAAAGAGGGAAAGAGAATATTAAAATCATATCACTCGTCTTCAAAAATGTTTTTAGACCTACCAACAACTAATGCCTGTGTAGAAAAGTCAGTTGGCAGACTGAGGCAGGCATCCACAGTTCAGAATGTATTGAGGCTTTGTACATAAGCAACAACCAGAATATTTAGATTTTTAGTTGGGATCTTGGTCTCTTGGGTAATACATTTCAGTAACAATTGAAATCAACTAGTGTAACATGGTATTATGGTATCACATAATGGTTTCTTTAGCGAAGGTTTAGTGCTTCTAATAATGTTATTTAAAGATATAAGAGGATCCTATTGCCAAAACAACAACAACAACAATAACAACAACAAACTGGAGTATCTTTACAGTCAACCAAGTAAAATCATCTGACTGCTGCTTAATGATTTGAATTCAAGCATTTAAAGCCCCTATGTGGACGCCGTCTCAGGCTTGCTGCAGAGGGTAGAGGTGGAAAAATTGTCTGGAGGGTGTGTGGGCCTGGGTTTCATCTTCAGCAGCTCCAAGTGCAAAATAAGGGAAAGAGGAGAAAAAGGTGGCAGGAAGACAAGAAAAGAATAATATAAAGAAATATTCCTGTGTGAAAACTGTTTTAAGCATTAAGTGTGAGCATTATCTGTTAGGCATTAAGTGACAGCAAGCACGGAGGAAAAGGAACACTCCAAACATAATGGCGGTTAAGCCCAGGACCTTTCAGGAACATGTTCTCCTATAAGAATAAAGGATAACTCCTTTATGGAAAAGGAGGATGTGTTATATTTCAGAGACTATCTAGTCTAATTGCATTAAGTAGAACCCACGTCTACAAT
Source organism: Montemys delectorum (assembly GCA_019843815.1). Lineage (NCBI taxonomy): Eukaryota > Metazoa > Chordata > Mammalia > Rodentia > Muridae > Montemys > Montemys delectorum. The sequence goes on along the minus strand of JADRCD010204859.1, from coordinate 17,017 downwards.
ACACACCGAACAACAACCTGACAATTTACTCTTTATACATTTCTCCGTGTTAAAACAGAAGGAAAGACTATCTGAATAGTCTTTGATTTATTCTACTTTCATTCAAATGTTTGCATCGAGGGCCTAATGTTTATACACATTTTTATGAGATAATGTCATTTAAAGAATAAAATTGACTCACACTTATAACATTTTATTCCTATTTCTCTCAGGCCTCTACTCAAACTGCACGATAGGAATCTTCAGAATGTTATAGAGGACAGCTTGACAGTGAGTGGCCAGATCCTCTGCAATTCCTTTCCTCTAATCCTCTCGAAGGTTTGAGATTAGGGACATATTGAATTATGCTGAACTCTGTTCAGTATACCTTTTTCTCTATTGCCCCGTGGTACTAAAAACAGGTCATAATAGTCAGTCGTGTCTACCGAGATGTGGAGCATTCTCACAAGCAAAGATTAAGAATAATCCTTTGAGTTTATTTTCTCCTCACTTTTCCTTCCATAAACATTTCATGAAAGCCTTGTAAATATCCCAAGCAGTTTGCAAACAGCTGGAACAATTGAAATTCCGGAGACTGAGTCCAGACTACTCAAGACTAGCACAGGGAACAGATTTCAAAAGTTGAAAAACAAAAGTAGAAGTAACATGTGATTCCTCCTCTGAGAAAAAGAGCAGTAACAATTACCAGAGTTAAATCTCAGTTTATTATTTTAGCTCATTTGTATGGAAAATCTGTACCCGGATTGGTTATAACCACAGGAAAGTTTTTATATTGCAGTTGACATCCTGTGAATTTATGGATCCATTAAATGTGCAGATTATCCCCCATGATAATTGTACAAACCATATACTAGTAAGCATATGAACCATGAAAGTGGTGGGAATAATTGCATATGTCATTTGGTTGGCCACATTTTCCATATAATATAACACTTTTGGGGGTAATTTACTCCTGTAACACCTAGATCTCTAAATACCTGCAATAGCAGTCAATTTAAAAAAGAAATAATTGAACCCCTCCCTCTTCAGCCAAAAGCACCTCTTGACATGGCAATGGTAAGTATACCAACTGTGACAAAGGGCATCTTCTTGGAAAAATTGGGTAAATTCTGAAGTAAATGAGAGTGTTCCATTTTCACATAAGACAATAGTTGTTAACAGTTTTGAAGGTTGGCTGCAGAGAGTGACACAGCTTGAGATTTCAGCTTACAGTTTCAAAGAGTTTTCTTCAGGAAATCTAAAAAATAATGCACAAGTTGACCAGCTATCTAAACACAATATACTGAAGAGCATTTGCTAAGAAACAATTTAGCCTTGGTGCTTTATCTGAGGCCCATAGGAGGGAGGACAGGCAAAATTTCACTAGGAACAAATATTTTCCACCTATAGCTCACTGTGTTACATATTAATTTAAGACATATTAATTTCCCTAAATGTAATAAGGCTTACATAATTTGCACAGACATGAAATGGCTGTAAATTTTACATTCAGAGGTATAATGCAAAAAATCAATGGGTTTTAAAGAGAAACATATTTAACATAAAAATAGAGGCCACATCTCTTCTCATTTTGTATAGATTTGCCTTTGGTTTTCATTGTGAAGAGCTACCATTTTTAACTATACTCAGAAGCAGTTGCCAGTTAAAAATATCATCATTATTAATCTCTACCAGCCATCAAACCGACAAGTACGTTTCAAAGTAGTATTCCCACCCTGCAGGGTTCCAGTAAAGGAAATAATAAAGTGAAATATGAAAAAAAAAGAAAGATTGTCTTTCAGAGGCAGAAATCTAATTAAAAGAAGGCCCTAAAAACTCTATGGATTAATTGGAAGCCAACGGAGATAATTGGGCCTATGGGAGTATGATTACAGCCATCATAAACTGCTTTTTTCACAAGTATAGGTTAAGTGCTTGATGCTTTAATTGGGTGTAACACTACAATGAGAGTAGGAATAATATAGAAAATTAATATTTGGTGAGCAAGCTCCTGAAGTTCTCTGGCATCATTAATAGCAATATGCTTCTTTCTTTGAAAATATGTTCTTTTTTTTTTAGAATTTCTTGGATCCACTTTGATAACAATGTGGTTGTAATTCTATAAACCAAAATAGACTCATGCTATTAAAGTTGACCTGCAGAAGACATGAGCTGATTTTCAATTAGAAATTCAACAAGATCTTATCACCCGGTGATTGAAGTTGAAATGTGCTGCTGTATTTTTTTTTAAGATAGTTTCTTCAAATGTTCTTTGCTAAAACATTGGCTTTCAACTAGGTGGTTTTCCAAGAAATAAAACCACAGGATTTTAGAACTTCAGGGAACTTCATTGATTGTTCATGTGGTCAAACTCCCCAACCTTGCAGTTGAAGGGTGACAAATGGATAAAAGGTCTAAAGAAAGCATAGATTATTTTTTTTCAGACATAGGAAATGTGTGACTTGATTTCACTTCAAAGGTAAATGGAATTTCCCTTGAAAAAATAAGCAAATCGGTTGTTATGAATATAGATAAATAGACAGATAGATACAGATGTAAATATGTATTGATACATTACAGCATTTGAAAAAAGAAATAATTATGGAAAGAAATGTCAAGGTGATAAATTGGGAAATATTGCATATTATGTTGAAAATAGGATAGAGTTTGCATTTTGCTGTTTTATATAACAAAAAGAAAAAGAGTATTTGATTTTTACAATTCACGTGATGGACAGAATTTATTTAACCTTTTCTTGAAAATAGCTTATTTAAGTATTTTGTTTTATAACACCTAGAGTCATTTTATTTTAATAATATGGCCTAGAGACAAAATATATTGCTATCATCTCTTTGGGGGTTCGAGCCACAAAATATGAAAGCTAATCCCTTTTCCACTGCTTTGGGTCAACTATGTTATTTCTTATAGAGAGATTCATCTGCCTTTTCTTTAGGTTCAGCCAATATGATATCATCTTCAAAGGGGATGATGTATAGAAATACAAATGAAGTTACTGAAATTCAAGACTCAATCATCATTAAGTCATAATTTCCCTAGGAAAAATAAAACAAGCTACCTCTGCTAGATTGATTTCCTTATTTGTAAATGTTTGCTGAATGTGGCAAGCACATAGTATAAATAAATATAATATATATACATATATATGTGTATATATATAAATCCAAACATATATTCACTCTCTCTCTCTATATATATATATATGTATATATATGTATATATACATATATATATGTGTGTGTGTTAATATTGAAACCCATGCATGTTTGTAATCATGTGAAAAGTCAATTTCAGGTGTCTTCTTCAGTCTCTCCACCAAATTTTGAGAAAACAGATCTCTCTGAATATGAATTCCTTTGACTCAGGCAGGGAGACCTGTAACCTTCATCAGTGACCTTCCTGGGTCTGTCCCTAAATTTCTGTCCTAGCACTCAAATATCGATTTTGTACTCCAATGTTTTCCACATTTTTGTGGGTGCTGGGGTCTGAACTCAGGCCCTCATGCCAAATACTTCACTGAGTGAATTACCCCAGCAATTCAGTTTTACTTTTATAACAACTCTTTCTGCTACTCTGAATTAACCTTTCTTTGGCCTTACATTCCTAAGTCCACGAATCATCTATTCAAGACAACTTATTTCAATATTAGGGTTGGAAACATGGCTCAGAGCATAAGAGCACCTCCAGCTTTTCAAGAGGACTTGAGTTTAATTTTCAGCTGCAATGTTGTGGTGACTCACAACTGACTATAAATCCATCTCCAGAAAAGCCTACTCCCTCCTGAACTCCACAGACAACTGTGCAAGTATGGGATATACTCCCATGGAAACACAGGGAAACATACTCACTGCCTATGGCCTATGTACACATTTGCCCATAATCTTACTTTATTAACCTAAGAGACATTTGAACATAATATTACTATATTAACCTAACAACAGGTTTGGCTGCTTCCATCACTCAGGTGTCAGTTTGATTTGCTCCTGTTTGTCCCTCACAATTCTGATCAAAATATATGTTCCATTGTTGATGCAAATTACACATCTATATATTTTCATAGGATTCATCTTGATATCAATACTTGTTTCTATATACCTTTAGTTTGTACAATTCTTTTCCATCGTTTGTTTTTATTATATTTAGCAATGTGTACCATAATTACTACATTTCTAGGTATTACTAATTATAATGGTAATAATTTAATTATTTTTAATGTAAGTAACAGAAAAATTTAAGGTCATAAACCATCTTTTCTGCATTAATGTAAATCAGAAAAGAAACTGGCAGGTTTAGGACTGCTTGAAGTGATAAAAAGCAGTTTGTAATTGCTGTAATGAATATGGGTTATATAGTGAGTTCAAATTAGATTCATGTTTTGGACTCTGACTTCTGCTACCTGCAGCCAGTAGGCAAATTGATTGATTCTTAGTTTTCAGTATCTCATTTTATAATGACTTTTCTGATTTACTGCATGGACTTATTAAAAGTAGTACATAAAAAAATCATTGCATATAATCCTA
>JADRCD010204859.1:0-7500 GCA_019843815.1 Montemys delectorum | reverse complement strand
CTATAAACCAGTCCCCTGGTGCTCTAGCTGATAAAGTACAATTCTTTGTAATACATATCTAATTCTTCTGAACTTTTCTCCCCATCTCTTTTCCAAATAAACGCATTAAGAAAGGGGACTGGAGAGGTAGCTTAGTGGTTAAAAGCACTGACTGCTCTTCCAGAGGTCCTGAGTTCACATTCCCAGCAACCACATGGTAGCTCACAACCGTTGGTAATAGGATCTGGTATGTCTGAAAACAGCTACAGTATACTCATATAAACAAAATAAATAAATTTATCTTTAAAAAACCACTAAGTAAAAACAATGTATTTATTTATCTTTACCAGCAATGTCCTGAACAATATTGAAGATATGATACACTCTCAGTTTTCAGCAGAGAAAATTACTGTAGCTTTTGTTGATTTACTTCTTTTGCCATTCTGCACGAAGTTTTAAAAATATGTATGAAGGGTATTACCACTTTCACTAAAGTAATAACACAAACCAACTATTTTGGTCCAATCCAGAACCAGTAACAGTAAGCTTTAGCAGTCTGGGTACCACTAGGAGGTTTACCTAATTTCTGACAAATTATTCGTCATGTATTCCAGTCAATAGCAAAACAAAAACAAAATCAAACAAGTAACTGAGTAAATTTTGGTAAAAATCTATCTCCTATCTCTTGAGACTGGAGAAACAGCTACATAATGAAGTGTGCCGACTGGTCTTGCAGAAGAGTATTGTTCTATTCACAGGACCCACAAGGAGGCTCACAGGCACCTGTTAAGTCCAGTACCAAGGTATCCATTCTTGTTTTCTGACTTCATCTGCTCTGGTGTGGTATGGATGTGTACACACAGACAGATCTTTGCACATGCTAATAAACAATTAAAACAGATATCCTGTTTCTAAATGGGTTAATTGGTTACATCTAATTTCAATAATACGTGATTTTTATCTAAAGTAAGTTTGAATTAAAGTTGACTATCAAACATTCAAATAAAAAAAAAAAATGTTTGGTCTGCTACATCTCTGCCTGCAAGTCAATCTAGAATCTTCCCCGAAAGCCAACAACTGTACTAGGATTCACCTCTTGCAGGGAAAAGTCAAAACATGGACTTAATCCAATTTCTAATCAGCTGTACAGATGGGTTTATTTCACGAATACACCATAGAGCACAGATGGAGACTCCTGAATGTCTGACAAGGTGTTAAAACTGTTACTGATATTACAAAGAAATTAGAAATCAGCATAGGAAATTATAATTAGTAGGGGCCTGGTCTCCGAAGAGTTTATTAGCTAACCACATGTATTTTGTCCTTGGCACCAAAAGAAAACATTTGGAAGAAGCAAAATTTTTAAGCATACACTAGCTTGGGGTTTAGGTGAAATATTGTACTGGGCAAGTCCAGACTTAATAGCTTGGATAACATGATAAACGATTAAAATGTGTGAGTTTATATGTTTAAAAGTGATTGTTGTATAGGGAGTTTTTATATATGTTCTCATTTCTGAAAAAATTCACCCATACTTTCTAGTCTCTTGGGGTGTAAAAAGCTATGCTGCAGGCTACAGAAAGAGAAACCTGAACACCAAGTCAATCACGAACCTCTTTACCTACAATTTGCCCTGCCTGCAAGATGTGCCAGGGAAATAGTGGAGTGGCCAATCAATGTTTGGTTAGCTTGAGGCCCAGGTCAGGAGAGAGAGCCCATGACTTACAGTGGCTGGATGATCCCTGATTAGAGACTGGGTAGTTCAAAGGCCAGTAGTAATACCAGACACTACTGGCAAAATGAAACGAATCAATGAAATGATTCCTCATGATATGCTGCTATAATCATAAAAAGGTGCCTTGTCCAATCTTAGAGAGGCTTCCCTGACTGAAGATAGGAACAGGTAGACGGACCCACAACCAAACATTACACTGAGAGAAAGGCTAAATTTGAGATCTCCATGCTGTCCCTTCCTTAGAGAGAGTGGGGACCACATAGAAGAGCAAATAGAAATATTGTAGGAATCAAAAGGGATAGCGAACATCAGAACATTGATTCTCACTGAATAAACTAAGCAATGCTAATATGGGCTCACAGACACTGAAGTGGCAAGCATGGGACCGGCATGTGTCACCAGGTCATCTGCCACATAACTTATGGCTGTTAGCTTGGTATTTTCACCAGACTCCTAACTGTGGCAGAAGGTGTGCCTCTGACTCTTTGCCAACTCTTGGGACTCTTCTACTACTGTAGTGTTGCCTTTTCCAGAGTCAATAGGAGGGTTTTCCCCTTGTTTTACCATATCTTGCTTTGTGCTGGAAGCCTGCTCTTTTTTTTAAGGGAAATGGAAGTGGATATGGGGAGACCAGATAAGGGGACTGAGAAGAGTGAAAACAAGGTAAACTGAGGTAAAGATGTATTGTGTGAGAGAAGAATCTATTTCAATAAAAATAAATAATATTTTGATTAAGAAAGTGATATTTATTTTAACTATGTACGTTAACTACATACTAAGCTACTTCATTAAAAAAAAGAAATATCAATCAGTTTGGGATGAAATGAATGAAAATACAGCTTAAACAATAAACAGTAATAAGATCATTTTCTAAAGCAACTGAACAGCATTAGTTGATAATTGTTATGGGTTACCTTCTTCGTTCAAAAAAATGAGTAATAAGTTTAAATATGTTTTTATTTTATATAACTAAATATCAACATCTTCAAGTAGCAGCATACTTTTTTTGCTATCTTAATTGATTTATCCTGTTTTCTTACCCTCTTTTGCCCTTTTCTTGCCACCATTATGATTATGAGCCGCCTCAATTTTGGTTGAGATTATACATTCATTTTATTTATCAAATTATTTGTTTACTTTCTGTAAGTTATGATTCAGAGGAAATTTAATTATAGAGGAGGCAATGCTTAATATAATATATATTTTGTTCAATAAATATTCAACATCAATGCCTTTCTGTTTTAATAAAGGAGCAGCAAATGCTAAGGAAAGCTTAAGAAATATGACTCTCAGCTGGTAGTCATATTTATAACTGGGATACTAATTGTAGCAATTTGCAAGTCTTCCAACTATGTTGGCAGGGATAATGTATGCTTTTGAGCAGGTGAAGTATTGAAGTCTAAGTTGAGATGTATTCTAAATGTACAACATATATGTCTAAGAAAACTAAAATAGGTCATTAATATTTTCATAGTTATCTACCAGTCAAGCAATGTTTTAGACAAATAGAATTAAAATTCTTATACAATTTCATTGGACAGCAAAGATCTACAATTTATTCAGAAAGAGTATCTCCAATATTGCAATGTGTGTCTTATAAGTTGTAATTACATATGACTTCACTCAAGTGAATAAGCTCCTTTCTCTGTCATACAGTGATGAGTTTTATTAACATTTGTAAATTAATGACTCTCTATATAGTTATGACTCATTTAACATAGATTAAACAATTGCACATGCATGTGGTTTAGTTCTTCCCAGGAAAGAAATTCAGGCATTCACTGTAATAATGAGGTAGTTCTAGGACCTGATCAAAGGAACTTCTGAATTATTTAGCTGGAGGAGGGATAAATTGTGTGACATTGTTTGCTCGAGACTTCCCTCTCCCTCTCTGTCTCTGTCTCTCTGTCTCTGTCTCTGTCTCTCTCTGTCTCTCTCTGTCTCTCTCTGTCTCTCTCTGTCTCTCTCTGTCTCTCTCTCTCTCTCTCTCTCTCTCTCCCTCCCTCCCTCCCTCCCTCTCCCTCTCTGTCTCTGTCTTTCTCTGTCTCTCCTCTCTCTCTCTCTCTCTCTCTCTCTCTCTCTCTGCCTTCCTGTACTATTTCCTTTATTCTCTTATATTCTGTCACTAAGTAACCTGAGAGAACTATCCAGATCATTTAACATTTGATGTTGTAGTTTGTTTGCTTTACCTTCCAGGGTTCCCCTCTGTTTTCTTACTATTTCAAGTCAAGCATTCTAAAGAGGCAATGCGATTTTGCCCACGCGGTCATGCTTTGCCGTAGCTCATCTATGACTGTGAGTGCTGTATGATGAACCAGTATGGGGCAAAGTCACCCCCTAGGTCAGACATTAGACAACTAGATGGTAGAAAGAGGAGTATTCCGAACTGTAGCTGCCATGTAAACTCTATTATATAGTGAACAACATCTGTAACAATAGAAGACATGCAGTAAAACTGAGATAAATACATAGTATCTCCTAGTTAAACCATAAATTTTGTTTACTAATGATATGCAGAGTTTTAAATTGTTATTAATTAAGAGTTTAATTGTAGTTGCAAAACAAAATAATCTTAAATATTATGGAGGGATAGACATATAATACTTTCACTCTCTCAGCAAGAGTAATGCTTTCATTTGACACTGTACACATTTTCCTCTAAACAGTGTTCCTCTTTTTCTAATTATGCATTGTCTGATTTGATTACAGTACAAGACAGTAGTATTGAAATATCTTCAGTATTATCTAACCCTATGCAAGATCACACATCTGTTTCCTTAAAATTCATTTTAAGGGTTATTATACTGCTGAGTATGATTTAATTTTCTCTAAGTATTGAAATATTAACAGAATAAATCTCAAATGTCCAAATGGCAAAATTAGATTACATGATTGAGAAGAATTTCAAAAGCAGGTTAGATTAAACATTTTTTTTATCTCAAGGAAAGGATAACTAGATCATGGTCATCAACAGTTAAGATGGAATTGATTATTTGCACAGTCTGCTCTTTGGCTAGCCCCACAAGCATTCTCCTTTTGGCCCCTGGAACTCAACATACATTCCACAGCCAAGGACTTGCCACAGACATAAAAGACGAGACATTACTATGTTTTACATGTAGTTACTACCAAATCCCTAAAATTTGACCAATGTGCTATCAGGAGAAATGTGAAATGTATCTGAAAATTCTGTTTATAAGAGGATTGGGCAGGGCAGTGGTGGCACACGCCTTTAATCCCAGCACTTGGGAGGCAGAGACAGACAGATTTCTGAGTTCGAGGCCAACCTGGTCTACAGGACAGCCAGGGCTACACAGAGAAACTCTGCCTCGAAATCTTTTTTTCGGAGGGGAAACCGGGAAAGGAGATATCATATGACATGTAAATAAAGAAAATATCTAATAGAAAAAAAGAGGATTGCTTCAATTCTATTTCTTATTTAGTGAATCTAGCTACATCTGGAAGAAAGCAATGCAGTTTAGGGCTTTAAAGGTTTCTAGGTTATGTGGTGGGAGTTCAAATAACAGCTACATTCTGGGATGTTGAAGCAAGTTTCTAGGCATACTGGAAAGAAATCCAGAAACCCAACACTACGCATCATCACGTAAAATTCATATTCTGATAAATCAGTACTGAAGACTTCTATGGGTTTTACTTTTGGCTGATTTATTTTAATGGTTCTGGGGATTGAATCGAGTGCAAGAACTCCTGGCTGTTGTACAGATCCTCTGTTATTAAACTATGTCCCCAGGCTAATATTCAGGTGTTTTAAGTGACTAATACTTTGCATTTATTCTATGCAGCCAAATTCAATCCTCATTGATGGACTTTTCTAATGTTACATCAAAGTTATTACTTTTATTCATATAAGCATTTCTTCCAAAGAACCGTTGATATAAAATGTTTCTATAGGTTTCTGTGTGAACAAAGAAAGCTTTTCCATTCACTTGAGCATGTAATTTTTATATATATATATATATATATACACATATATATATTACTGCAAATAGTATTCTCATATAAGTACAATGTTAAAACGTATTACAGAAAGTAATGCAGCTTACTTCTCTTTCTAAACAGAAATTGTACATTGTTCTATGGCACACATTTTCCTAAAAAAAAAAAAAAGTACCTGTTAATAGTTTTCTCTACATTTTGAAAGCTATTTTGATTTGCAATGTTTCTCTTTTCTCATTTTTTTGAAACTCTTAAACGGTTTCACTATCATAAAAAATTATAAATGTTTCATATAAGAAATTGTAATATATTTTATATTGAGGGAAGATAATATCAACCACATATTTACATTTACATTGCTTTATCTACTTGATATAATGGTAGTTCCACTGTCCATTAAAAATTCTCAAAAACAGCACTATGAGCATCGTTAAACAATAATTAATTAGACAATTAAGAGTGATAATTAATAATTTAATAAAATTGCTATATAATACCTTTGGAAGTCATAGGATGTTTTCTAATTCTTCATTCTAAGATATGGTAACTGATAAATATATTCATGATGATTATGCCTTTATAAAGTTAAGGTTGCTGAGCTGAATTTTCTGTCAGCAATGAGAATTGTTACAAGTGATAGAAAGCTTTAAAGTGATATATTCTAAAATTATATCATCTTATCATTGCCTTCATCTTCACTGAAATATAGAAACTAGTAATTTTGTTTAACTTGCATTGATGTGATTAAAAATTCCTTTGTCTTAATATAAAAGAACTAGATTTATTATGGAAGCATTTACCTGAGTGATAATATATCTATTAGGGGAAATAGAATGTCATTATTTTAAAAGTCTGCTCCGAAAATTTAATTCTACTGATAAATCACAGGATATCAACAACACTAAAGTGAAATTTCTGCATGTCTATCATTCTGATCTACCTCCTTTTATTCTGTAATTCAATAGAAAGCTATTGACAAAATGAGAGTATTAACTCACTGACTGTTTTGCCATTTTCCTTAATAGAGGAACATCACTCAATAGGCCATACATGGGTCAAGCTGTATCTTGATGTTCACTCACTGTTTATTGCTAAGATTTTGTGGTTCCTGTCCCCTCCTCCAATGAAGTTCACTACATAAGGTTGACATTAATCTATCTGTGGAGAGACAGCTACAGAACTTGAGATTTGGAAACATTAAGATAATAACCATTATAATACAATCAAATAACAACATTGACTATATGTCAAAGCACAGGCATTAAATAGTTACTCCATGCTAAAATATTTCACTTCATTTTTAAAGTCCTATTAAGAAAAATTATAATTTCTATCTGCTTAGATATAAGGTTTCATTGAGATTCTTTGGCTCCACAGCCAATTGCCCCCAGTGTTAATTTCCATGGATATCCAAGATGTATTCTTGTACACAGTAATATTATTTGGTACATGTGTGTTAAGACCATCAACTTCAAAAGAGGTGGTATCATTTTAAATTGCTTTGTCTACCATTTGCCTATGTTATATAAACTACAGGACTAAAAGGGAGTCTTAGGCCAAAAGATGTGCTTTACGGACAGCACGTGCATTTGACAAAAGGAGCTTATAATGTCACCTGTATCCATATAACCATGAGAAGAAAATGGGGAATGATAGGCACTAGATGGGACAATATAGTGGGATAAAGGTTTAAAAAATAAAAAATTTTAATAACAGTAGTGAGATTTTTATTTGGTTGTAAATACTGAATGGGTTTTGGGAACCCAGGGCCATCTGCATGAAAAGCAAATGCTGTTAACGGTTAAACATCTCCCCATAATCTTTGAGAA